>BOPP01000127.1:1203322-1220706 GCA_017312745.1 Gryllus bimaculatus | reverse complement strand
AGAGGGGGACGGGAGGGGAACGGGAGGGGGAAGGGATGGGGCCGGGAGGGGGGACGGGAGGTGGACGGGGTTGCTCGGATGAGGGAGGGGTGGACATGGGAAAGAGAGCAGGACAGTAAGGACGGCGTGGATGAGCGATACCGTGATGAGACAGAATGAAGGTGTAGACGAACTGGAGATGAGGTGGTGTTGAACATGAGGGAAGGAAGTAGAAACAGAGAAAGACCCGAAGGTGGTGTTGGAGGTGAAACAGGAAAAGGTGTAAGTAGGAATAATACCAAAAGAAGGAAAATGTCCAAGTGCAGGAGACCAAGATGTCCGTAGGGGCCAAAGTACGTAAGTAAAGATTGACAGCTATATTGGTTAGCGGTTCTGAGGAATGAAGAACGAAAGGTGAAGGTGAAAGCATTGGAGGCAAAGATGTAGACAGCTAAGGGGAAGACGGAGGGGAGGGGAGATTGGGACCAAGATTCAGGTGCATGACGGAGGAGTTAAGGGGAGATAAGCCAAGGGGTAGGTGATGAGTCGTGGAGGTGACGGAATGAAGACGAGAACGAGGAGACGGAGGAGATTGGGAAAACGAAGCCGAAGGGGATGGCAATGGAGCGAAGGCGGAGGCTCAGGCGAAGGGAAGACGGAAACGGAAGTAGAGTCGGAGGTGGTGGTGGATGTCGGGGCGAAGAAGACGATGACGATGACGACGATGACGATGACGATGACGACGATGACGATGACGACGATGATGACGATGACGACGATGACGATGACGATGACGACGACGATGACGACGACGATGACGACGACGACGACTATGACTATGACGACGATGACGACGATGACGACGATGACGATGACGACGATGATGACGATGACGACGATGACGATGACGACGATGATGACGATGACGACGATGACGATGACGACGATGACGACGATGATGATGACGATGATGACGATGAAGACGATGATGACGATGAAGACGATGAAGACGATGAAGACGATGAAGATGGCGAGGCGGCGTTCGAGGCGAAGGTATAGACAAAAGTGAAGGCGCAGGCAGAAGATAAGGCGGAGGTGGTGAGTCAGCGAAAACGTCAAAGGCGGTGATGATAGAAGGTGCCGGGACGGATGAGAGAGAGAACAGGCGAAGTGACAGAGCGGCGACAGTCCCCTGTCAAGTGATGAATTGAATTTAATTTGCGCACCAAATTGGTGTTAAACGTCATCGAGATAATGACATGCCCAATTACCTACTCGTTCGTTCAGTTCTGTTTCCCGCGACGTGCTAAAACCAATAAAGATATTCCAATAAAAACAGCTCTCTCGATAATGCTACATTTTCTCCCCCTGCTGCTGTGTAATGAAATTTCAAGTGTAAATTTCACCCTCTGTTTCATTTCATGCTTCATGTCCCTGAACGCTTATTGATGTTATGCGAGTGTGATAGTTGGAATAATCTTTTTAATCTATTTTCAATATAATAGATTGGCCAAACGATAACATTGGATCGATAATAATAATTTGGGTAATAAATTCAATAAACCTTGCGTCGGGAATCACGATATCATATTCAGAGTGTGTCTGAGATTTGACTAAGTCGATATTCCATTGCTTATACACAAAATAATGTGATAAAGGAAGAGTCTCCCTCTTTTTGCGTTGAAAAGGGGTGGAAAAGGTAAAACCAAACAATTTACTCATCTGAACGAGGATATTTGTTATTTCACAATACATTCACATTCTAAAATATTGTAATTGACGCGGGACTTGTGACTTGATTAGTGATTCTGGAGTTTAAAATGCTATAAAAAGTTTTAATACACATTTTTGAAAGTAATATTAATGACACAAAATGCATCTTCTACATCAGATTTGCTTCAATCTTTCAATAATTGTAAAATTTGCTTTCTCAATTCTTCAACAATGTCATGAATGTCTGCATAAATTAAGAACGTATCAAGAAGCAAAGCATACCGGCACAATGACTTCCCTGAATTAATTGATAACCTTAAGTATACTCCACAAAATTCCAAGTCATTATTCGTCTTTGCAGTTCTAAAATGTGGAATTAAATACTGATCTATTGAGTTTAACAATTCAACTAAATATAAAAAAATGTTCAATTTCCAGGTCAAATGGTACCCACTCATTCAAGTTCAATTCGCAAATATATTAATTTCCATAGAACTCAGAGGAACTAAAACCTGCGATATCGTTTAGAATTATACAAAACGTGCATTTACAATACAATACAGAAAAAATGAAACATTTACAGAATATATGTTGCAAACTTCCAAGACGTTTAGCGAGGTCGAAAATATTTTAATATTTTTTTCTTACCAACATATGTTGAAAAATTATTGAACTTTTACTGCCACACTATCATTGGTACGACTCACCATTGCAATTTACGCTATCCGAGAGTTTTTTAAAGTCATTATATATATATATATATATATATATATATATATATATATATACATATATATTACTTGAATGAAACAATTCAAATCTTTACTTCGCAAAAATGTCTTCCTCATCCCTTCCCTAAGTCTCTCCAAGACGGAAGCGATCCTCGCGTACAGTACAGTGAGCACGTTCCTCTGACGATGCGCTCGCGTGTTACATCTCAAACCAGCGCCTCGTTCGCCCGTCAGAGCCAGGGGCGCCCCACGTGATCGTATTTCCGCCGCATGTCCGCCAGCGGACAGCGGCCCTCGAGCCACGCCGCGGCGGCCCCGGGGACGCCGCGCGTCAACTCTCGCCCGCATCGCGGCTCCGACGGCGAACCGCCGCCCAGCCGGGGGGGGGAGGGGCGTTCGCGGGGGAGGAGGAAGGTTGCGGCGGAGAAAATGGAGCCGGTGGGAATGGTGGCGGTGCTAGCATAGAGATACTGGCAGGAGGCAGTGGAGGCAGTGAAGTCACTGAAGGCTGTCGTGGCGGCGGTGGTGGTAGCGGAGGTGGTGTTGGCGGAGGTGGTGGTGTTGGAGACGCTAGATGCCATACAGTTGCTGGAGGTAGTAAAGGCGGGGGAGGATGTGGCCAAATAGCAAGGAACAGAGAAGGGGAAAGCGATAAATTAAAAAAGGAGCAAAAGGGAGAAATAAAGGGAAAATAATGATGGGGAAAAGTAGTGAAAATGAATATCAGAGGAGGAAGACGGAAATTCAGCTGAGAAAGAGAGTATTCCGCGAAGACAAGGACGGGGAATCCGTGTAGTAGAAAGGAAATCAGCACGGGAGAAGAAGGTGACTCGGAAAAGGAGAAAGAGTGAAATGCGAGGAGAATGAGGATAATGAATTGGAAGGCAAAGATACACGAAGTTCAGAGAACAGGTACATCAGAGGAGGAAGAGAAGAGGGAATAAAAGAAATGAGAGAGAACGAGGAAAAGAGGAAACGAAGGCAAACGGAAAGGAAATTCCACAAGACTGAGAAGAAGAAGAAGAAGAAGAAGAAGAAGAAGAAGAAGAAGGAGGAGGAGAAGAAGAGACGGAAATGAGAAGAGAAGTATAAATCAGAAAATAAAAATAAAAAGAGGACGGGAAGGAGGAGGAGGAGAAGAAGGAGTAGGAGGAAGAGGAAGAGGAAGAGGAAGAGGAAGAGGAAGAGGAAGAGGAAGAGGAAGAGGAAGAGGAAGAGGTGGAGGAAGAGAAAGAGGAAGAGGAAGAGGAGGAGGAGGAGGAGGAGCAGGAGGAGGAGGAGGTGGAAATATCTGAGAGGGAATAGTTGGCGGCGAGTGCGGAATAGTTGGCGGCGAAGGCGGCGGAGTAAGCGGCGGCAGCTTCGGCTGAAACGAAGGCGGAGGCAAGGAAGAGGCGCAGGCGGCGGCGGAGGCGGAGACAGGGGCGTCTGCGGCTGCGGCGGCCGTTCGCGCCCAGACGCAAACTTTGTTACGAGACGCCCGCCCGTGGCGCGACAGCGGAGCGGAGGGAGGGGGGGAAGGGATGGTCGGTCCATTAGCTGCTGGACAGCGGGCGTCGCGGCGGCGGCCCTGACGCCGCAGGCACCGCAGGCGGCAGTTCCGGCGGACCCCCTCCGCCACTTCCGCCGCTGAGCCGCCCGCTCGCTCGTGACGAGGCCGTTGGGGCCTCTTGTCAGCCGTCCGTCAGCCCTGTCATCCCTCTCGGTCTAGCTCTTCCGATCTCTCCCTGCTCCCCGCTCTTCCCAATCCAATGCTCTGCCCGTGCGGGGCCCGTACGGCATCTTCTGGTGTGGATAGGTCTGTTATATTTAGATAGTTGCCTTCGTAATGACTCAATGTTGGTCGTCCTAATCAGTAAATTCATAATTATAACTCCGTAAGTAAAATATTATCACGAAAGATGATAAATATGCACTTAAATATATCATATTAAAGGTTTTTTGTATTAATTGTATTGGGTTGTGACTTGTGAGTGGTTTGTCAGTGAAGTGTGTGAAAATGTGTTGGACATAGGTCGGGTTGGGTAGATGGACAAACAAGGAGCGATTCTCATTTTGAATTGCGAAGTTGACAAAAGACATTTTGACAGCATGAGAAAGGCATCAGTGCGGCACATGTAATGAAAAAATTGGGGATGGAATTATATAGGTTGACAAAAACAACAGGGTATTGTTGAAGTGAATTGAGACATTTAAAGGTGTGAAATCGGGAAGTGACTTCAACGAGTAGAATTTGGCGCTGGACGATTAATAATGTGATCGAAAGGCATTTGTGACCTTGAAAGAGGGAGCAGCCGAGAAAACATAAGTTATGCATGCATATTATTATAAACTGATGATTAGTATTATTTCATTCATGCAAAGAAAAAAGGTCGTTACTGGAGTGGGTACTCTTGATATAAATAATTTAATTTTTTGTCTTTTATTGTTGAGTGATTCCCATTTCTGAACTCATTTCTTGGTATTGAATTATGGCTCCTGTATCTGAACTCCTATATTTGTATTGACACATTCTTGATCAGAACTATTCATTGCCTACCCGCCAGAGTTTTAGAGTAAGAGACAGAGAGAAAAATATTTGTCTCATTTACAGCTGAACCCAGCGCTGATGATCCCCGAGATTTTGTCTTCATCGTCTTACCTTCGCCTGGAGGCCTCCGCCTTGTCTTCGCTTCCGCCCTCATCTCTCCGTCCGTCCTCGCTCCGTCCTCGCCCTCACTCCCTCTGTTGCCTCGAGCCCTTCCGCCCTCTGGGCCAGTTCGCTTCCGGTGTACGCTTCTAGAGAACTCGCGGCCTCAACTAAGGAAGCAACTTCTTAAACGAGCCTAAGTTCTATGAATCTACTTGTGAACTGATAATTATGGAGCGGGTGCTAAGCTATTCGAATAAAAGAGCCGTATAAATAAAGGAAACTTCCATTCATCCTTCTTTGGAGATATGCGTTTAAAAATATTATCCTTCAAAACTGAAAGAGAAGAAAGAAAGAACTTTGCGAACGAACTGGATCGGTTTCTCAGATGGCTAACAATTGCCAAGAGACTAAGAGCACACAAATAACATCCATTCATTGCCTCTGAACTGTTCAAGAATTCATTTTTACATAAATTTAGAATGAAGAAACATAAATAAAACACATGTGTTACACAAGTCTCACTAGAAATTACGTTTATTGCGAATGACTACAACTCAACTAAAACATTGTTTGTAATTCTCACATTTAATACCAAATTTTTCTCACATTTATACATTTGTCCTTGCATTGGCAATTTACAGCAGAATGATGTAAAATCAGAAAAAATATGATAACCAGCAATTTATTGCAATCGATAGTATTATAGAAAATGTCAATTTAGTGTTGAACGTGTTTAAATTTAAGGACTACAAGGTATAACAATAACATCACTGTCAACTCTTTCTGTGTTCGTCACACGCAGCTTTAGAAAGTAGAAACTAAAAAGAAGCAAACAATATAGGGTAAATAATTTTCCACGCTACTATATACTATATTTTTTGACATGTTAGAATTCCAGTGAACAAATAGGTTTTACTTCTCTAGTGTTAATCGACTGTTTAACTGGATTCAACTGAATTCAACTGAGTTTAGTTCAACTGAAATTCAACGGAAAGTCTGCATAATTGGCAGTTTGAACTGATGCTTCAAAAGTTTTCTTTCTGTACAATATTTTCAATGAATACATAACAAAGAAATGAATTAGTCAATTTATTATTTTCCTTACTTTTAAATGAAATACACCCGACACATTCCGCAGTGTTTTCATGTTATTTTATGGAGCAATCGCCTTCAGTATCATTGAGCACACGAAAGTAACACGAGTACGATAAAGAGTTACTGTGGCATTTGAGAATCGAGAAAGAATACCCAAAGATTCATACATTTTAATTTCAAAAATAATGATGTTTCTCATATTTTGAGGGGTGAATTAGCATTTAAAAATAGTAAGTTTTATTTACATTAGTTATCATTAATTTTACGATGTATTAATATTTACAAAAATGAAGTCCAGCCCAATTGAACAAAAATCAAGTTACGTCAACGCTAGATAAACTAATTTTTGTAATAATAGTTCCCATATTTTTCTATTTTAGGTATATCTTGATTCGCGAAATTAAATATAATATTTCACAACGTGAACTCATGTGTTTGACCAAGAGCTGAGAATGATTCTTCACTAAGCTCCAGTTACAATGTTATGCATTTCAAATTCGAACACCGCTCCGTCATCCAAAAGATCTTCAACATTTTATATAGTTAATTTAAACACAAATCTATAACACTTAAAATGTAAGGTACTCATCGCAACAATAAGGGTTTTTGCAGACGAGATCTCAGGAGAGATGTCTAAACTCCACGAACTCTCTGAGAGATTCGGTCTTCCTTGAAAAGAGACGGTCACTTAATGTACCCTTCGAATCCTCTCACGGTTCAAATAAAATCTAGCTCAGAGGCAGCATTGTCTCTGACTCTGCAGCAATTCTGATCGGAAAAGTCTAGGGTTCGAGTCAAAACGAAAGCAGATTTTCGACACCTGGTGTACAGCTAGAACGAATTCAGGAACTGTTTGGAGGAGAATTCTAGCGGTCGGCTGCTCTGAGCGGTAGTTTTCCGTGGTTTCTCCGATCTGGCGAATGCCGCAGCGGAACCCTATCACACGGGTCATGGACAACGCATAAACATCGGAAGACCAGTCAGAAGATTAGAGCTTGTCCGGTTAAGACAGTGCCCTGCTGGGGGAGATACCTGGGGATGGAATACCGTGCAAACCAACGTGTAGATATGCGCCGGACGGGCAAAAACATCGCCACCTCTAAGCATAAATAATTCGCTACCCTAACGAGACCACTTGTGATAGCATCTGACGTGCCGGGAAACAAAACTAAACGTATCCAGAACGGTTCTTTGAAATGCAATACCATATGAAGAGAATGTTTGCACTACTATCTTCATTTCAAAATGTCATCCTAAACTTATTCCGAAAATAATATTTTCTTCTCTTTAGTACTTAGAGAGCAAGTAGCAATTACCTAAGAGTTATATTTAATATATATGATTTATATTGTAATTAAAATTAATGATATGGGTGACTGTGGTAATGTAGGAAATAGTTATTTCATGTGCGATTGTTTAGATGTTTTCATATTCAAAATCTTGAAAGGCCACTGAGGAATATATTCTCTTTAAAAAATTCACATTCAAATATATTATTACACTCGTAGTTAAACGTAGTAAAAGTACCTTACATCATAAGAAATATCCAAATCCCACCCAGCGCAACAAATGGCGAAGAGCCGTGCTCCGTTGTGTCTGACGCCGTCGCCTCAGTTCCCCGCTGGACGAGGCCATGCGGAGTGCTTTCCCTCCCCTCCCATCCCCTCCCAACCCCTCCCATCCCCTCCCCTTCCCTTCCTCCTCGCGCGTTGCGTCTCACTTCGCGGGCGAGCTGTGCAGCCTCCGCAATGACAACCGGACACAAAGGAAGGCGGCGCGCGCTTTCTTACGTACAATACAAACAATGGGACAAATGTTCCACCGTCTTCGGTCATTTGTTTCGTCCGCTTTTCTCTTTTTTTGCGTTCTTCTTCTTCTTTTTTCCTTTTTTTTGCGCGTGCGCAAAGGGCCCCCGGAGACAAAGTGCTGTCGCGGATTTCGCCCGTGCGTCGCGACGCCTGGCGTATGGCGCGCAGCCCGCGCAGCGACGGCGACGGCGACGGCGACGGACGACGGTTTGAACGACGAGGAAGGAGGGCAAAATTGAAAGGCTCAGTGGAACAAGGGGCTACCCACATATTTTGTGAAATTGAGTTATTAACATTTAACCCTCGTACCATATCTGCGATTTACAATCAGGTACTATATCAGGGGGTCTTTACTGACATTTGAAAGTGGTAATCACAAACGTATACGCCAATATACCGAGTGTAAATAATTGTTTTTGTATAAGTATACATTTTATAAGTTATTTTCAACAACATAATTAATATAGTTTATTCATATTAAATATTTCTTATAAATAATAACCTCCATTGTTGACATAATTCTTCAGAATTATTTGTATTATTTTATGAAAGTATCTCGAGATAAATCAGATATTGACGTTATCAGACATTTTTTTTGAAGTTCATGACAATTTATTTCAAACGAGAATGGAAAAATAACTGCCTATACCTTAGGTCAAAACAGCCACGTATAACGAAAAAAACGAATAACTCTCAAATAACTTAATTTGTGAAAATGATTTGGTGCTTTTTATAAAGTGCACAAGGTCATATCTACGAAATTGAAATTATTCTGCAAATATTTCAAAAAAATATTAACAAATTAATAATGATGGGGTCCAAAAAGACCCCAGATATGGTACGAGGGTTGATAAAAACTCCACAATGATTATTTTTGGGTAATATGTTATCCAGTATCCATCCATATATTCAATCCAGTATGGACGTATATGCCAGTGGACTGTGCTTAAAAGTTTAAAATTGACGGGTGAATCGCGTAGGGAATCGACTCTTCACCGCTGAAAATACCGAGGCCTACGATAACCGCGAACTATATGTCTGTAAGTCTTCTTATTGTTTTTTTTTTTTTCTTATCCGTTTGCTTAGGTACAGGCTCTGTTTAGATAGCCACTAGTAAAACCGATTCTTTCAGCGCTTGCACATTGTGCTAAAAGTTCAATTTCTTGCGCTAGTGCTAAAAGTGATAGGATGTAGGAATGAAATCTGTAAATGCAACAAAGATAACAAAAAACTTTTCTCTGACTACATCAGATGCTACTGGTGTTATTAAATAAATTGTATACTTGAACAAAAAATAAAATGAAAGTCAGTAGGACTGTCTAAAAATAATATGCGAAACACTTTATGAAAATTATTTTATGTTGCTCATAGAACAGCGAAACTCTGCTTATCAACTTCATGTCGTAACCGTTTTTGACACACAAAATAAACTCTCCCTTTTTCCACACGTACCATAAATAACTATTCTGTAAAACAATCTTCATTAAATTCAAAAAATAAATCTTCAAAAATAATCCCTAAAAAAATCGTATTACGAAGAAATTCATTTCCTTCGAATAGGAGCAATCAAACGATATTTCGATAAATCTCATTTGCTTTGACTGTTCATAACGGACAGCGAACTGTTAAAAAAATTAACGGACGCAGGTCGATGCGTTTCTTCGTTCTGCATAGTTGCGTTAAGCCAAAATAGCTTTACACTATTGCAAAAAGAGTATAAAGATTATATTTTTGCAGCAAATTCTTACTCTGTTTAAGTCAAAACAGGTGAAGAAAGAAAGAATACGAAAAATATAAACTTAAATATAACTTATTCACGTGAAAACTTTTACATATTTATTCAATAAAAATTTAGTCTTGTAATATCAGTAAAACGCGTCATTTGTAAACCAGAAAAATCCTTGTAACTTACTAAAAATCTTCAATTTAGAGATCATTTAAAGTTCGCAACTGACACACAGTGATGGCAACTGCTCGCAAAGTTCACATTTTCAAGTACGTAATAAAGTCACGCTCTAAAAGACGGGCACATAAATTCTCAATAAAACGGAGTAAGTTGGCGTCCCTGTAAGATAGTGCTGCACAATTCTCTTGACAAGGTATTGCTTTTCAAAGAACCATTATGAATAGCAGGTTTTATTGAGACTGCGAAAGAATCCGGGGGGGGGTCGCTGATCGAACGTCTGTCGCAAAGGAAGAGCGAATCTCTCAGGAAGCAAGTAGAGCTTAAAAATCCCTCCTCCGGAGATATCATCGGCTCCGAAAATTGGCTTAGTTTCTCGATAAGTATCCTGAATCCAGAGATTCGCCCGAGCCGTGCAAAGGGAATCTTCAGCGCAGCACTGGACGGCGTAAGCTACGGCTCGCAAAGTAGTTTCGTTAAGAAGTCCCCTTAGCGTCTCCCCTCAAAGGGCGGAGGAAGGTAATATTGATCGAGGGGAAATGGGTTGGATATTTGAAGGAATCTAGGGGGATCGAGATTGAACATGTTAAGGCAAGGAGAATTACGAATATAATTTGGTTAACAAGTTAATGGGCGAGAAAGGTAAAGTATAAAGAGCTTTCTAGAAATGTATTTTATTCATAATCTAAGTCCAGATGAAAAGTAGTTTGTTAATGATCAAAATATAATTGTGTTGTCAGAAAGTTCGTTGTAATTATTATTATTATTATTATTATTATTATTATTATTATTATTATTGTTGTTGTTGTTGAATTTTATTTGCAAAATACATAATCTCGAAAATTTACCCCAAAATTCAAATGTTTTCAAACTTTATTAATATAATTCTTGAAATTATATTACTTCAAACTATTGCTGACGAGTGCAAATTATTTCTGTTTGAATTTCTGTACTACTAACGACACAACATTCAGGTAACGACGCCAAACCGATGGTTTGTGTATCACACGTAAATAAAAAATATTTTTTTGATAATCAAATGATATATTTACATTGAAAGTATTTTAAATTAGGCATTTTGAGAATGAAGTTACACCCAAAAATGCTCGTAAGACGTGCTACAGTAAACTACATAATTTCACTATTCGGACATTAATATAGGTATAGAGGTTCTGTAAAGGCAAATAAAACTGATTATTAATCAATTGAAAAATGGCTAAGACGTAGAATATGTTAGTCACCATATGACGTGCTATTTTGAATTCTAAGAAGAAATTTTATTTGTTGATAAAAGAAAAGATAAAATTTTTGAGAACACTATTCGAAAGTGTGGTTAAAAAAGAACGAGTGGTTAGAGGGAAAAATATATTTCTTCAGTCAAGGATAGTGATATTAGTAGCATAGTTTGTAGCTGCTTGAGTGTTTATGGACTATGGGAGGATGTTCAGTTTGTAGATGGAGCTATAGATCTTAAACATTGTATTGTCAACCTCATGACGAATCTATTATAAATTTATTTCATTTATTTACGTCAAAAACTATTCAAACCTGTATGTGACGTGCTATGGGGAGAAGTTAATTTGAAGTTATATTTATGTCTAGTAGCAAAACAAGGAGCCATCTCAGCATTTGCTCGAAGATCAGGGAGACTGGACGAAAACCTGATCGAGATAGCGGTCATTGACCCAGAAGCATTCAATACCGAAACATTGGGACTTACACGGAGTTACATTTTTATTCGAAATAACGATCAATTCCAGGGTCCTCAATTCTGGATGTGTATATCTGGACATTATAATCCAAAATTCATTACCACGCCTTCACAACACCCAAACATGGAATCAATTTCAATATTCAAGAAGATAAGTTAACTCTCTAAAAGCAAGGTCTGTTAAAAAAATCTCTAAATAATAATAGTTTCAAAACAAAATGGAGAAATCTGGACCAAAGTTCACCTTCATGCTTAAAATATTGGCGACCGATCACGAAGTTTATATTAAAGTCGAAAAAATTATTTAATATTAAACAATCTTTAAAATTATGAGAAACGGAGAACGAGTACATTTTACTCATTTTAATGTTTCCCCCTACATTGCCAAACTCGATATGTCTTTATTTGGAGTATTTATTATAAATAGTACATGTAAGTCGTAAGAGTACTATTTTGTTTTATGTCACATACATGAAACCAATGAAATAAAACGCATAATTTTTAATGAAATATTCACTCTACGACTACTTTTACCTATGACTGCAGTTGCAATATTACGAGTCTGATAAACAAAAGAATGGGGGAACGTAACATTAATTATTAATCCTATTTATCACAGCGTAACCCCGCTGAGGTCTCTGACAAACACGCTGCAATGTCTCCTTAGTGCAGATCCCATCCGTGCGTCGAACCTCACGCCCTCTAAGCCCGCCTGCGCTGCACGATCCTCCATTTCGATTCCACGCGAGGGAGCAGATGATCGATATGTCGACCGAGCCACGGGGAGTGGGCGAGGAGGCGGGGAGGCGGCGGGGCTAAACAAATACCACAAGAGCACATTAATTAAATCAAAACAGCGGAGCAGCGAAGCAAACTGCGCACGAGAAAGTCACGGAGCAAATAAATATGGACGAGCCGCTCCATTACCAGCGAATTCCGAGTAGATTATGGCTGCCCTTCGAAATATGTACCGTGGATGAACTAGTGCAATGAGTTCCATTCGGCAGTTAATGAGCAGTGAACACAGTCAATCAGTGCCGTTCTCAGTCGTTTTGACAATTCTGAAATTGCGCCTCTGTGATAGTAGAATCAATGCTACTAAATTTTTCTAAAGAGGGAAGGAAGAAATATCTACACAATCACCATTTCTCACGCTTTTTCATGAAATTTACATTTGATGTCGTTTTTCTCTCTTCGTTCTGAGACTTCATTTGATTCTTTTTGTCACTAAACAGTAAAAAAGTATAATCTGTGCAGGTTCTCTTGAGATCCAGAATTTCTACAATACAAATCATACGTCGTATTAGATTTACACATGTTTTTTTAAACTTTAGCCACTAAATAGGTTTTTTCAAAAGAAAAAAATAATTTTATGCGTACTGGTACTGAATAGTAAGAAGTTTATATTATACTTAAGTGAGAGAATTTCTATTGTTCTAGTGTTTATTTACCTGTTGAGTTTTAGTACCGAATACCGTGGATTTAGTATAAAGTACATTATTATTATTATTATTATTATTATTATTATTATTATTATTATTATTATTATTATTATTTGTTATTGCCTGGGAGTTCTATACTCCTAAGACGTTCTGAAATATCCTTATGCAAGGGAGTCAACAGTAATTTTTGTATTTATTTACAAGTAAATAAATAAATAACATTAATTTTATTTGAAAAACTGTTGGTGCCAACTTAATATCAGATACATATATTTTCGTGAAAATTTAAAAAAATGACTTTTAAATTGACTCTACTTTCATTTTTCCAGTTATGTGAGTTCGACGATTTAGAGGCTGGAAAAAGTTTATAAAAAATATTTAATTCTGGATCGCGATCAGAATTTAATGCTAGTATTGGAAACTGGTTTAATCCTAAATTTAGAATTTCGAAATCACTATATATCACGAAACCACTATCAGACTGTTAAACAATATAAGATTACGATGAATATTGGATCTATAAGGGTAGGGTAATAATAAGTAGGGTGATGTACAGCATGTATATACCAATAATTATTGTTGTCTTGCCGTCGCCATCCATACGAGCATTGTCATGGAGCAGCTCAACACATGCACTACGCATGCCAGTAAAAGCTGACGTTGAATTTGGATCGGCACGGTGTGTTGTGTGTTAAGGAACTTCACCACTGACTGAACCCCGCAGGCGGCGACGGAAGAAAGAATAAGTTCCGCCATTTTGGGGCCGCTACTGCCGCTCTACTGGCATTTGCAGGGCCTGTCTGGCAGGTACATACCTCAAAAATCTGCTACGCATGCGCGATTTCCCCTCCTAAATGCGAGTACATTCAAAGCAAACTTACTTTCTGGATGAGCCTCGAGTATAGAGACTTGCGAGGTAGGAAAGATTTTTCGATTCTGAGCTTTCCCATCGCAGGGTGGTTCGGTAAGTTGGGACACGAGGGATCGGGGAGCGCGTAATGTGCGGAATCAACTCTCACGGCAGGTTCATTCATCCCAAATCCTCTTCGCTGGCCCAACCCCAGCGGCCAGGAGAACGCGAGATCGATGCCCGGGGGCGAGTCTCGCATCGAAGCACGCATGCGAAGGCGGTGAATCGAGATGGAGACTTTCTATCCGCCACCACTCCACCGCCTCTGCTCCGATTTTAAGCGTTTGCACTTAGTGGTTATTTCCTGCCTCCTCGTAACTCTTCTCTAACTCCTATTACTCCTCTCCAACATTCGACACCTATCCTTTAACTGCAATTTTTTCAGTTTGCCTCAATGAAATATGCATACATTTATCAAATTCTTAGTTTCAACACCTAGATCTTGGAAGAGATCCTTTGTCTTAACTTTAAACATTTCTCACGTAGCCATTCATCCCTTTTCTCTCCTATGCAATGAACTCCTCTCTTTTCTTTTCTTCAGCTATTTCCCTAGAAAGACCCAATTTGACACTCATTACACTCTCAACATTGAACTATTCCAAACATTGTATCATTTTTAAGAACTATTCACCTAAGAATCGAAAATACTGCACTAGGACGGCTTCACCAGATCATTGTCTGCACCTCGCCGACATTTCCAATCTTCGCGCCTACCGGAGCATGTCGACCATTGAGGGGTAATCAAGGTTCGCAGTTCGTTATAATTTTAATGACAGCTGTAAGGACAGTACAGAGTTCACTTATACGATTCTAGTTGGAGGACCGAAAATGGCTGGACAGAAGTTTGTTTGGTAACGTACGCTGCTACGTCGCTACAGCACCTTAAGTCTGTATGTAGTACGCTCGTGAGCTCTACGCTGTATCTAATGTTACTTGTCCGAAATCTTTTTCACGTCTCTCTCACTCCTTTCGATCTCTTATATGTCGGTCATGGCTCTCTCACTTGTTTCTCCCCTTTTTCGTGTAATCTCATTTTGGCGCCATATAATGCTAGTCTAGTTTCGCGTGATGTCTGAAGTCCGACACGTCGTCTGAAAGGATACATATACTATGGAATTCAAAAACTTTTCAAATTCACGTATTTGCCAACTGCTTCATGGAGGTTTACGAAGTTTCTACGTCATCTACGGTCTCTTTCTAATGGTATTTCGAATTTTCTTATGATAAGACGGAATGCCGAATGCGGTGGCCTGTTTCTTTCAAGTTACATTCTCCCACATGCAGTATCTACGACAGAAAGTCGGAGGTTTCCACTCCTGATGGTGACAGAAATTTTAAAAATAACTAGTTAGCGAGGTTGGAGGATAAAATACCTAATGTGGCGTTACCATCAGTCTAGTAAATCCAAATAGTAGGGGACACCGTCTGTGGAAGTTCCACCACGACACAACCGCGCCATACCGCTGTGTTGGTGCAGGAGCGTCGGCCGCAGTACGGCATTGTCACGCTGCAACACACACCCTACAGCCCAGATGTGGCTCAACCTGACGTCGTTCTCTTCCCTCGCCTGAACGGAACCTTGAGAGGACAAGGTTTTGATTCTATTGAAGACTTCCAAAAGGCTGAAACGAGGACTCACAACATTACGGTTAGGAGTTTCCAGAAAGTGTTCGAGGATCAGTCGCGTTACGCTCGGTATGTCGAAGCACTAGTGTTTTACTTCGAAATTATTAAGGATTTGTACAGATGAGAACTAATGTGATGATGAAAATGGTAATGTTTTATTAAAAAGTAATAAATTATTTTTAATAAAACCCTTTTTGTTACTTTTTTGATCGTATCCTGTAAAATGAGCTTCATATCAAACATCGCATTGTAATTTTTCCTTTTTTCCATAAAACTAAGATATCTAATCGTTTTATTTTGTATCGGTTGTGATTCATGTATCTAGCTTACAAATCAAAATTTTATGAATCATGAAACATACAAAACTAATCTCTACTACACACATACTTGACAAACTCAAACACGTGGAACGCGTGAGAAAGAAAATAAATTCAATTTTCGTTGCCTGTAAAGCAGTACAGTAAATAACGCGTCCGCCATTGTCTGAAAAGTGTGACGAAATATATTTTACGTATTTTTGCAGAACGGGCAAGACGCGTTTCAGCTGTTAAGATCACCTAATTTCTTCTTCCATTCTCATTCAAATACAACAATGATTAGTAACGTTTAGTATGAAATTATATCCTAAAGAGTATGTTGTAAAATGCAATTTCTTTTGCCTCCAACTCGTTTACAATGTAAAACCATTATTGATTTTGATGGTTACACAGATCAGACACACAAAGCTCAAGTTGTAACTTCACTTCACGTAAGTTTAATGAACAGCCAATCCACGCTGCCTTGGGACTGAACTCCCATAAACATTAACTCGCTGAGAAAATCCATCTGAAAACATTTTTTACTTCATCAAAACAGTATGTCCTCACTCTGCAACAATTGGAAACTTCACAGCTCCACTCGAAATGCTTCCCACAAACTCTTTAACACAATTATATTAGATGAGCTTCATTTCCATACGTTCTCCGTAAACTCAATATGCAACTTCTCAGAATGAGACTATCCGCATCTATGCCTCGACACAAAACTCTTCAACATCCACCTCAACCCCACGCGTTTACTTGAACACTCCCACGGCACTCCTTCGCCACCGAGCAAGCGCCTAACAGCGCCCTGCCACGCGCCCCCCTCAGCCCCACAGCCTCATCGTTAATAAAAGCCTCCCCCTCGCTCCTTCTTCGCTCCGCCCCGCCCGTCCCCGCCCGTCGTATTAAATTCTCGGTCTAACGCACTGGAGGAGAGCGCGTCTTTTAATATAAAGAGAGGAGGCGAAGCGCCGCCCCCCGCCACGCCACGCCACGCCACGCCACGCCGCGTCGCGTCGCGCGACGCCCCCCTCACTCTTCTCCACGCCCGATAAATAGCTACATGAATATTGTCTTCGCCCGTCTGTCTCGCGATTTCCTGATTATCTCCTCCGCGCGCCACAAACTCTCCCTTTTCTTCCACCTCCTCCCTCCTCCTTATCCTCGTTACACCCTCCCTTCTCCCCCTCCCGCTGCCCTCTCCCCCTCCCCTTCCATTTCCCACTACCTCTCCCATTACCCTCTACCCCTCCCATTTCCCTCTCCCACTCTCATTTCCCTCTCTCCCTCTCATTGCCCTCTCTCCTCCACACCCTCACTACTCCGCCTTCTTCTGTTTCTCCTCCTCCTCCTCCACTCTCTACCCTCTTGAACACTCAAGAGCCTCCCGATACCAATAATAATTAAGCGCGGGAGCAGTGAAGAGGAGGATGGGGACGCGAAAAGTGAGCGAGTGAACGTTTAAAAAATCTCGTCTGTGGGGCGTTTAAAGGGAGAGACGGCGCAAGGGCGGCAGCGAGGCGGGACAATAC
>BOPP01000127.1:1160192-1203308 GCA_017312745.1 Gryllus bimaculatus | reverse complement strand
CGGGCGGGCGGGCGGGCGAGAGCGTGCGGTTGTGTATCATGTGCATTCGGTGTTCAAATTACTTTCGCAAGAACAACGCGGGATTAAATTCGAGCTGCGAACGAAGAGAATTAGGTATCACGGCTAATAAAAGGAAAATGCGAATTTGGAGCGAATGCAAAGTAACTGCTTGCGGGATTCGTTGTGCATTCTCATTGTGGAAATGACTCCTTTACTTGTATATTAAAAAGACGATGTGGTGCAAAATTCTTAATATTCAAAACTTTCTGTTTCCTGTTCCTATTTTGCACAAAAAAATGTTAAAAAAATGTTTTTTGAAGGTAAAAAATGAGAATTTATCCTGTTGGAAACGGGATTGCCTGGTTTTGAAAGGTGTAAACATTGAAGGGGTGCATGTTATTACCAGTAACATTACAAATATGATAATTCGTTCCTATTAAAATGTACTTAGTCATAATATGTCAACTCCATAACTCATTTTTAAATGTAGGATATAGAACTGGGATGTAATTCTATATCCAAACCCAGAAGTACACTTATAGTGTTTTGTATCGATGGTTACTAAACAATGGTCAAAAAACTTCATATACCCTGAGCGTATTTTACATAGAGACGATCACACAATGAATTTTTAAAAAAGGGTTAATAGGTGCAGCCCAAGAGTAAAAATTCTATTAAAAATATTTTTTCACGCGATTAAGTCCTAAAAATTGTTAAAACCCAAGAGAAACCTTCGCTTTTGCTAACACAATGGAATTAAATATCTTTACCATGAATGACATTTTTACGAATTTCATTAACATCACAAAAATAATCAATACACAATTTTATACGCTAACAGAAGAAAGAATTGTGTTCAAAGAGAAATCGACTAGGTTTAGGGACGTTCAAATCATTTTTGCCATGATCTGAAAGAAGATCAAACGTTTAGTTTGGCGAGCTGCAGTAGATATATCGAAAGCAGTCGATTAATCAGAGCGAGTTTGTTTAGTTCAAAGGTAAATGAGGGGTTTTAAATGCTAAGGGTGATGATTGTGTATGCTCGTAATGTCGACCAATCGTTTTAGATGTGCCGTTACAAAAAGGTTCAGCGACTATAAATGTATGTGATGTATTACGTTCTAAAGTTACTGTGAATAGCAGAATTTCCTGCAATAATCCACAACCTACTACAAGAACAGATATAGGTAATACATATTCAAAAACATGTTTAACACTCTGTTGACAATGAATGGTGTTTACATTGTTCCTGAATTTGTACAACTCTCAATTTATCGTTTGTGGAAATTAGCTACAGTACGTCATAAAACAATGTTTTTGAGGTTTTTGTTTTAGAACTAGTCATAGAACTAGTAATTTTGTGTTGTAACTTCTCTACATGTCTTTCTTTTGTTAGATTAAATGGCACGGTTTCAGGTAGTTTGTATTTTCCTCTGAGGGTAATATGTTTCTGTAGACGACAAAGTCCTCGTTATAAAAAAAACAAGATACCCATTTTTGTTTGTTGTAAATTTCTGTATGCCAATTATTAAAGCTTTACCAATTTTAATATACCGCGTAAGGTTCATGTCAGTCCCTCAAACTTACCTATCTTGTCAAACTAAAGTGTTGGAGTTCATTACGTGGGGTATATTTTTATTAGTCCCCGCACAATGTCAAATTAAAAGAACTAATCTCCAAAACGTATCCTAAAGACAGACTAAAACTGCCGTAATATCAAAGATCTACTAATAATATTAAAAGTATAACCGTCATAAACTATTTCAACCTCACGGCAATTCACGTAATGTTGACTACTTAACTGAATTGTGAGAAAGGTCCTGAGGTGGTGTTGGCGTAATTAAATGAAATAATTGAAGTCAGCTTCGTCAACTTAATGGATTTATTCAGAGAGCCAAATTTTGAAGGCTTTGCCGTCATTATTGATTCCCTGACGGCTTTGCCTTCATATTTGTATAATCTTCTTATTTTGTATTTTATTTGTATTATTCGTAAACCGATGATGTCAGCAAAGCCATTGAAAGCCGACTCTGAATAAATCCATTATGTTGAGGAAGCCGACTTCGTTCATCTCATCGTTTAGCTATTTAATTGTTCTAGTCGTGACGAATTACTACTTACAGAGGCCATTTTCAAAACTTTTCATGCCAACAAAAGTAATTAAAATCCCCAGAAGAAAAATTTGCAAAAAGAGAAGAAAATGAATTTAAAAAGGAGAGGTATTCCCAATAATAACAATTTTGGAAGAAATTCTCTTAATATGCCTTCTAAAAGTAAACTTTAATAAAATGAAAGAAGTATTAAATACGAAGGAAATACAAAACTAACTCTATAACGAAATATCCCATGTGAAACTAATGATTTTATGTTCATCTTTTAGTAGTTGGTTTATTCTTCAACGTATTACACAATTCATTATTGATTTTTTCTCGTAAACGACCAATTCCTAACGAACAAAAACATTGACAACCGAAAGAAAATCAGTTGATGCGTAGGAAAATGCTGTCTAGAGAACGAACGAGGATGAAAAACATTATATTCCTGTATATTATGTTTTGCTGCAGAGAAAGTAAAGTAAGGATAATATTCACCACTTTTTTATCGTTCTTTTTTTACTCCTTTGTCCATCATAAAAATAAAGAGGTAAAAACAGAATACTAATAGACAAAGGAAGAGAAAGAAGCACGAGAAAATGTACCTCGAAACTGAGTCGGCGTAAAATTAAAGAAAACAAATGTGTTAAGTGTCCCGCGGCAATAGACCTAAATATGCTGACCGCCATTTCCTTTTTTCGCTGCTCCTCATTAAGGGACTGCGCGTATTTCCACCTACGTAAGAAGGAAACGGTGCAGTCTGCCTTCTGCTCGAAGCAGACAACCAGGAAAACTCATAATTCTCTCGGTAATTTAAAGCTTCCGACATTCCCGCAGCTGACGGAAATATCTACCGTCCTAAAGGCACTTTGTCACTGCCATTCTACCATTTTCGTGTGCGAGTCCGGCATTGTTATGCGCGTGATACAAATTCTAGGGCATATTCATAGTGGACACAACAAATGAGCGTTCTAAGTCACCAACACGTACTACCAAACTATTTATTTTCAAATTGGGATATCTCTTCTGAACCAGTTCAGATTACTTTCTTATGCTGCGAAAACCATTTACTCCTTTGGAAACGATTTTCACAGAATACGTTTATTTTTAGAAGCGTCAGTATGATTTCAATTGTGAATATTGTGAATTAGAATCAAAGATAATCCATTGAAAGAGTACAATAATCAACGAATTCGAAATTCAAATTCATACAAAATGCATAGTGTGTGTTCATTGTTGCAAATGGCACAAAACAGTGCGCGTAAATGGCACGTTGCTGAAACAAATATTAAATCTCATAGTAGACTAATGCATTATATTCTCCTTTAGATGTTTAAAATATTAGTAACTTCTATCAGTCATACAACAATATCACTGTTACCATGGCACTCGCATTATCCGCGGACGTTTTCTTTAGCCCTCCTCACCCTCTAGATGCGATATGAAGGGGGTGATTATTTTAGCGGAAGGACTATAAAATCAAATTTGAAGCTCGTTTCTGATGCGAAATAGTTTCCATTACAAGAGAACAAACAATGTAATTGTATTTTGTAACCCTTATTTTGCGCCGCCTTTGAAAATATTTAGTACACTAATTTCATGACTATCAAAAAATGAAACTATAAAATATTCTGGCATTACATTAGACACTTCTTCAACATGGATAAACACATCAGAAACACTATTCATAAAACCAATACGAAACTTTTAAAAACTAAATCACTTCTTTCTTCTAAAGGGTATAGCCGGATAAGGCGGTGAAAAGTGCCCCAATCTAAACCGATAAATGCGATACTCATATGAAAGAATACAAAATGTCGTAGATTCGACAAAAAATCAGACTCGTAGGACAATCCTTTGCAGAGATACAACGAGAAACGTGTTTTTCATGTTTTATTTTTTCTCAAATTCTATTGCATGTATTACGCTGAAAAAATACAGGTACGGAGAAAAATAGTTGCATTTCAAGATATTTTTGTCAACCAATTTTGACGCCAAATTGAAATAGGCAAAAGAGAATTGATTTTCGACATGATAACATTGGAGTACGGTCTCACTTTTCCCTCTAGAATGTGTCTCACTCTACAACATATATTTTATTCAGATTTTTAAAGAATCTGGATGATAGTGATAAACAATTAAAATAAATTTTATCAGTTTAAAAATTCTCGACAAAATGTAATATTGTTAAAAACAATTGTTCACTATTGTTTAAATAACTTACATTTTAAATTATTGAACAGTCTCAGTTACCAGCATGATTCACAACATTTTACTGACAAATATTTGTAAGCGTTTATTGAGGTGAAGAGTTGTCAGATGAACGACAAATTGATGAGACAAGATCAATGCAGAGACAAGATCTCCTTATTGTTGTCAAAATTGTTGTGGCATCCACGTGTCTTGACGAAACTCCAAATATTCATTGAGGGATTATTGAACCTTCCTGAGCTCCGTAACTGCAAGGTTGATAGGTAAGTGTAGTGCATGTTTTATTACGACAGGTGGCAGTGATTCTTCCCCCGCTGGATGATATGATCCGGTGTCAACCTGCGCGTCTGCATGTTGGGTTTCCCCCAGCGAGGTATCTCCCACCAGCGGAGCCGCAGCCGGGGCGCTCTCTAAGCTTCCGACTGCGCAACAGACATATGTGGTAGTATATTTGATATAAGTGTGTATAAGTAAGGGGTGAGCATTTTTTGGAACAAAAATATTTAAACATTCTAAGATTAATGTTATTTAAAACACGCTGGTACCCGATGCGTTGCTGTCGCAGAATAAATAACTGTGGAAATATTAATTTCCCCCCCCCTTTCTTTCCTCCCTCTCTCTCTCTCCTCTCTCTCTCCTCTCTCTCTCTCTCTCTCACACACACACACACACACACATTCTCTCTCTTTCATCCCCCCCAGGACAAGGAAGAGGTAGGAAATATCGCGAGCGGTCCGTTGCCCGTTTGTTAGGGAACTGCTCCAGCATTCGCCTGGTATTGATCGGAGAAACCACGGAAAACTACCGAACAGAATCCGGGCGATGGAATTCTCCTCCAGGCAGCGGCTGAATTCAACCTCGCTATCTGGCTAATGTCGAAAATCCTGCCACTGTCGACTCGAACCTTATTACATCCCGGTCAGAGAGATAATAGAGATGTCAACTGATGCCCTGTTCTCTAGGCTACCCGGGACGAGCCGCGTACAGCAGTACGCTCTGAAGAAGGCCACAATACGCTAGCCGAAATTTTAGCCACCATGACAGTGACGCGGCTCGTCCAGGAGAGCCTAGACAACATTAACTCCGGCCGCGGAAGCCTACGCAACCAATTGATGCCCTGAACCACTTAAGTCGGTCACAGAGAATAGCAGATCAATAACAGAGAAATGTACACTGCGTAATTGGGAGGGACGCAATGTTCCTTCTTTCACTCTGTATCATGACTTTGTTCGACAAAAAATGAACACGAAGCAAGCAACAGCATGGTTCTGATGAATTATTACGTTTGTTTGTGATGAATTATTATTCGTTTATGTAAACGAATATGCCAACTCCATCCAAAAATAGACTTCCATCTTTTCCATTTTCCCGAAATGTTTACGAGAGAAATTATTCATCTCCCGTATGGCTGCAACTGCAGACTGAAAAGTTTGTTATTTTTTCGCTCATGAAAATGGTGGAAGCGGAAACTTGAAATTTAGTTTATACTTTCCCAAGAAATATAATCCCTTATCGAGATCTGAATTTTATGGAAAGTTAAGCAGAGGCTTTGAGGTTGCCTAGGAGTTGTACCAAAATCCACCTTAGTTTGTGTTGTGTAGTCGGAAAGTGATGAAGTTAAGAGACTGTTCGGCAGAGCAGAAAATCATATTTCGAATTTTCTGCGGTTAGTTTAAAGTTGTGATGTGATTTACGTGTTACGACGGGGTATAATGTGCGTGAAATCTTGTGTGTAATTACGTAACGAAGAAACGATAAGAAGGACAACTTTCGTGCATTTTAGACTCGTCATGAAGATTCTAACAACTATTAAAGTATTTTTTAATTTGAGAACGTGGACAATATCAGATATGTGTATGGTATAAGAAGCTAATTAAGAACGAAAAATTAAAGAACTCTAAGTAATGAATTTCTCTTATATTTTTCTTTAAATGGAACTTTAGAACGTAATAATTGTTACATTACAGTGAAGGAATGTGATTGAAATTATATTTCCTCAGTATATTTTATAAGGTTCTACTTATTAGTATATTACGTATGGAATCCGTATTGAAACTACGTAGTTATTTTTTCCAAAGTTGTTAAGTAAATTGTTGCTTCAATGTTCTTTGTGCCCAAACGGATCATAAAAATTTCAAATAAATGACGATACCATTCGCTAAGAATGAGAAGAATTTTTAATTTCACATTTTTTCTCGAAAGTAAATGAAAATATAAAAAGGTCCGAAGAGAAACTAATATTGTTTACTACATTTAAAATTCCAAGGAAAAAATGAGAATTCAGATACTGACCTACTGAACAAGCTCTCCAATTCTTTCTTGGTAAGAAGCAATCAAAATATATATTTGTTTACAAAATACTTGTTTACTAACTGATTTCAACACGTGTGATATGCACATTAAAATTAGTTAATAAAACATGTAGTCATAAAAATTGGGTAATAAACACTTCTGTGATGGTAACAAAAAATTGAACAATAAATATATTAATTTATTAATCAGGGTCAAAAAACTAATAACATTTTATGCAAAGGTCCAACAGCAGGATGGATCAAAAACAATCAACATTTTATAATTTTAACATGTAATGAAACATTTTGAAAAATTAAGTTTACTTAATCGTATTATTGATATCCCTTCATCGCGGTTGTTTTGATGAAGTTCGTACATCGGTCTTTACAGACCAGCAGATAGTTTTTGTTATAAATATTGGCTCAAAAATTTACTACTTTATGAACGAGAAATATTCCACGAAATGCAAAATGCAAATGCAAATTTCGTATGAAAACCAACAAAGCAACTTAAATAAATTTGAGTAATAAAAATACGAATAAAAATGTGCTCAGTAACCTACCAGTTGCTTGGATATCTACAGTGATAACGTACAGATTTTCTATCAAAATGTCACAAGGTTCATAAATGCATTCCTAAACCCAACACAATCCCCAACGACGTAGGAATTCACACGGCTAAAAGTGTAAACAAGAATGACAGTGCACGCTCTGTGTGAGGCGACACTTTTTGCTCGGAGAGACGCAATGTGAAGTTTCTACGCTCGTCTGAAAACTTCCGCCATTAAGCTCACCGCTCCGCAATGAACGACAAGAGAATATTCTGGAAAATATAGTGGAATGGCTGATTGATGGATCGGAGATTACCTGCCAACTTTTATGCGTTCCGCCCAAAGTGAAATTTAATGTAAATAAAAATGTTTCCTGGACGAGCCACACAATGCGCGTGAGGGAAAAAACCGCTGCGGAAAAGGGTCAGACGAGGACAGAAACAGAAAAACGCGCCGAGAGAGAGACGGAGAGAAGAGCTTTGGGGGTGTCCAGAACGGGAAAGCGCTAAGACGGCAGCGTTGATGGAACATGTGGGGCAGACGGGCGTAGAAGCAAAGCTCTGGTTGAAAAAGCTAGAACGGACGGATGATGGAAAAGTAGGCAAAGAAGTGCGGACTCCGGGCGCGGGAGGCAGAAAAAGAGTCGCATGAAATTTTTACAATACTTTCATAGACCCCTGAATAGCAGTGGTGGGAAAAATGAGAAAAAGTGAAGAACATGATGGAAAGAGATTTGAAAAGATCTAGGTAATTTTACTCGTATATCTTCGCCGAATGTTTTATACTGAATTGAAAAGATGAAAAGTGCGTCTATTCTATTCATCACTGGATTTGAATCTTGAAGTAAACTTTTTACTCGTGATCATGGGTTCAGGAGACTAGAGTCGTTTCATTGACTGATGTATAACATTTTCTACATCATTCTAAAAACAAAACAGCCAAGTATATATGATTGATTGAGTAATTACTTTGTGTCTCCGGGTGCGTAAACTGCTGTCATTAGACTCGTAAGTGTAGTGTGTGTTGTACTCGCGAAGTGGCGGTGGTCTTTCCCCGCTGGATGGCGAGATCTGGCGCCGACCTCCACATTGACTAGCATGCTTTTTGCCAACCAAATATCTCAGGCCTGGTCCGCTGTAGGGGCACCGTCCCAGCCTAACATGTTAGAAACGGGATATTTATCATATAAAATAACTGTTCCGCTTTTACTTTCTTGTATCATTGACTTGGCCTCAATAAAAAGATGTGTCAATAGTTTAACAGCAAAGTGCCAAGCACTTCAAACTACACTCACCCGTTGTTTCATAGTGCATCCAACGGTACGTAATATAAAGTCTGTATTAAATTCGTGGTCTCACATATTCATCAAGAAATCCTCCATGAAAGCTTATGAACTATTTAGTTAGTTGGTTGAGATTTAATTGGGAACCTACGATTTTGACTTTGAATAATCAGACCCTAATCTTTAAAAACGGTAACTGATTTTAAGAGTTTTTTATAGATTAATTTCAAGACATCAAAGAATGTGTCCAATAATATGACTTAGCACCGAATGAAACGCAATTCAGTCATACCCCTAACATGGGTGTTGAAGGTTGACCCGCTCAACCTTCAACCTTCACCCTCCTCGAAGGGCGGGCGGGAGAGGTCGAGGAGAAAGCGGACTCGGAGCGCTGGAGCAACGAGGGCCAACCACACACGCACCCCGAGCCTCGGCAGGACAAACATACGAAGCCCGGCGGCAGCTGCAGGGCATCGCTCAAATCCCGCCCCCGCCCCTTTCACCGCTCCGCCCCGTCTCAGCCCTCGTCCCCGCTCCAATCCATCATACTCCCCGCACCCAATCGTCCAGTCCCCGCCGCCCAGTCCCCGCCCAGTCACCGAACCCGCCCCGCCCGTCCACGCCCCGCCCGTCACGCCCCATCCCGTCCCACGCCCGTCCACGCCCGTCCCCGTCCATGCCCCGTCCCGTCCACCGCCCCGTCCCGTCCACGCCCCGTTTCCCGTCCACCGCCCCGTCACGTCTCGCCCGTCCACGCCCCGTCCACGTCGCCGTCCACAACCTCCGTATCCCGCCTCCCATCCCAGCTTCCAGCATCGCCCCTGCCCCAACCCCTCCACCGTCCCCGCCCCCGCGTTCTCCTCGCACGGCACGCGCCACGAGCCATCCCCGTTTTCGTTCCGGGAGCAAACGGCGCAGGCCATCGGAGTATGCGTTTGCTGAGGGGTTTTTCAAGGGATGACTAAAATGTTAGTACCAGAGATGCTGCAATGGCAAAATTATTGAACAAAATTTACTGTAATAAAAAAGAAAAGTACAAAATATGTAAAATATAAATTCATTATAGAGTTTAAAATTGCTCAATACAAACATTTCCTGAACACATAACGTCGGCGATCAGATCGTACCGCGCATTTAGTCTAGTCAAAAGGTATCTGACCCACAAAAAAAAAAATCCCACAAAAAAGTTATTTTCTCAAGGTTTCTACAAGTTTCTGAGGATGCTTAATTTGAATTTGATGTTTATCATGCTTGAAAGCAGCCAATTGTGAACAAATAACTATCATTGTTCAACATTCCGATACTCACGAGATCAATAGGATCGTATTTGCTCGCGCGGAGAATCTGTAAACCCCAGCAGTAGGTAACCAAAAGAAGGGGGATATAAGAAAATTATTTCAATAATACGTTCTGTACAATATATTAAAAAATTGTAGCAACAATATGTTTTGTCAAATTATGAGTAAATATAAAAATAATACTAATGAGGAAATTTTAAGTATTAAACAAAAATATTGAACCAGATAATTTCATACATATTTGGAAATGCAAACATCAGGTTAAAAAAGAAGTACAGTATCTCTATAGAATAAAACAAGGGTATGAAATCACAGATTATATCCAATTTTCTATGTATGATATTTTTTATTGTTATTTTTGTTTTCCAATTAAGAATATTATTTATGTCACTATTAGACAATCACTGACGGGGAAAGAAGTGTCAACATTCCTAGGTCAGTGATTTGCCGATAATTATGGAATTTTCTATGGAGAAAACAATGATAAACTGTAGCTATTTTAACCACTTTACCGAAGAGTGAGTAGAGATGAGGCTGTAGATTGACAGATGTACATAGAATCTGGCTCTACCAGATGTCATGCTGCAATGGAGAAAGACACTTGATCCGGGGGAGAGTGATATTTACTGAGAGTCGATGCCTTTTTCTTTTCTTTTTTTCACACAAAATATCTTCGATTCCCTCCTTTCCTACTTATCTTTTCTCATCTCCCTCAGTTGAAATTCTAAAGATAGTTTTGTAACCAACACATTGTGCGGTCATGCAAATTTAGACTACTTCTGGAAATCTTCCATAGCGATATAATGTCCCAAGAAAACGACAGAGAAAATTCAGATTCTCGTTCGTGATACGCAGATGCTCGTAGCCAATTTTGGAAATCTATAACTTGCGTGTTATTCCGCGAAGTATTACAAGCACCGACTCGTGACTGTACCTGAAATATCACGCTACACCACGCACCAGTGTGTGATTGAGTCTTCAGCGATAACCCAGCCTTACGCACTGGCGCAAGATCGGCAGTCAATAGTAAATTAGCTTGCCACATCAAGAAATCATAGTAAAATAGTATGAACCTGTAATATTTCCAGTTATATTGCATGTGTATAATGCATTGCAGGGCCTTTTGTGATGAAACGTTGGAGAATGGAACACAGCCAACTTTTGAGAAAGAAAGGGGATTGAAATATTTTTTTGAAGCCAAAGAGAGGTAACAGGAAAGCAATTTTTTTCATTTAAATGTAACTCAACAATAATTGAAGTCCACGGTAAGTATAGAAAGCAACACGGAAACGAAAAATTGATTTCTGTTTACGTGAAGAGAGCTCAAGAAGAAGTTGAGTAACCTCTACTACGGTCATATATACCTGACTTTGTCTTCAAAACGCATTGTTTTGTTTGTGAGGGAGGAACCAAGAGACTTCGCGAGACACAAATCAAACAGTAAAACGAAATCTAGTAGGAAATTAGCTGTTAGAGAAACTGTTTTATGACTCGCGAGAAATCGTAATGATTTTTGACGTTCTATAGTATATTGCATATAGGCAATAAATGTCTTGTTAACTGCTGATGCACGTGCTTATTTGATGTGCATGAAAGCACTCATCAATCCCTAAAGAAGACAGGAACCCAAACTATATTCGGGCCCTGCAGAGATGATGAGTTTTCA
This sequence comes from Gryllus bimaculatus, assembly GCA_017312745.1. Taxonomy (NCBI): domain Eukaryota; kingdom Metazoa; phylum Arthropoda; class Insecta; order Orthoptera; family Gryllidae; genus Gryllus; species Gryllus bimaculatus. The sequence goes on along the minus strand of BOPP01000127.1, from coordinate 1,191,916 downwards.
GTGATGCAAACTATATTTACTTTTCTTGGGAACAGTGACGAGGAATATCAGTTTACCATTGAAGAAGTGATAAAAGTGATTGATAATTTTCTTCCTCAGCCAAAAATAGTTAAAGCACGTGTACATTATGTTGTATGTTTCAGGATTTACAGGTACCCCGCGCGAGGAAAAACATCCCTACTGATTAAATGCTTATCGGAGAGTTAATCATTTAACAATGCCAATTATTTGTTCACAATTAGCTGCTTTCAATGATACACTGAAACTAGTGCGACGATATAGTGCCAGATAGGATGGCAGGAAAGATCTATTCTCCCGCTTTGCCCTTAGGCCCAAAAAGTAACCGTTTTTTATCGCGCTCTCGCGCCTAAACTTTCAGAATTTTTTTCAGAAATTTCTTTTTTTCAGAAATTCAAAAGTAATATATAAATTTTGGAGGAAATATTGTCTACTTTAATTTTATACACAATAAATGTTTCGATAAAACGCATAGTTTTGAAGATATAAGTGAAAAACTAAAAACATGGCAGATTTTTAGTGCTTTTTGCAATTTTCTATGTGAAGCTGACCTTTTATGAGGTGGCAAACATCAAATTCGAATTCAGCACCCTCAAAAACATAGAACTGTTGAGTAAAAACGGCCAGAATTTTTTCCTGGGTCGGGCTCTATTTAGCACCAATTAACTGGACTAATTTGGAGCGGCTGAAAGAAAGTTCTACCTCTACAGAAATAATGTTATAGTGGTCTTCACCAAACATAAGAGTTTTTTTCGCAATAAAAACACGTTCGTAGTATAAACAATGTTAACGAGGAGCCAGTGCCTAAGTGAATAGTAGTACCGAGTAGCCAATGTTGGATCCAGAAGTAAGTGGGTGGGTAAAAGAGAACTTGCCAACATCAAATCTCAATACAACAATGATCAGCAAAAATATATATTGTGAGTTTTCGATCGAGTTTCGCGGGGGTCAAATTAAACATGAGCAATCATGTGGTTTAAATGTGTGGTTTAAGCGTGTGGTTTAAATTACTTCCACCTCACACATCCACTTCCACAACATCCACCCTTCTTAGATTCGGAATACGCTTTTTCCAAGAATCAGTGGGGAGGCGTAATTTTCACAATCCGTGGCGAAGTTTGGTGCTCACACAAGCGCGCTAGACTTTCTTTGTAAAAAAGATGATTCCAGTAATATTTATTGCAAACTAGCATTTTAAATGTTCGTTTCGACCCATAAATGTATTAAATTGTAATGCAAATGTGTAGCAATTTGTAAAACATGAAAAAGTATGTAATCACACTAACATATATCAAATATGTCCTGCACAAACTTTAATAATTTTCAACATTCTTGAGGGTGTTAACTCACAATGGACTCGCTTCCCAGTAATTTCAGCATTATTTTATTTTGCAAGGTTTGAATTGTGTGCCTTGCACATTACTTAAATATATGGCATAATGCTACACAATGTACATTCTAATGATTTCAGTATCATATTGTTTAAGTTGCTTAAATGCTGTGTTTCAATATTTCAGTTGTTTTATCTCGTCTTGTGTGCACAATTGCATATGTTTGTATTTAGTTTACAATTTGAATTAAATTATTTCTAATTGTTTATCTCGTTTGCTGAGATTAGTTACATGATATTCAATTTAAAATTCAATAATTCTTATTACATCTCATATTGTTTGCCTTTCAGCTCATTTGTAATGACTATGTGTTGCATTTTTATCTTTTCTGTACAACATAGCACAATGATACACAGTATATAAGTCAATTGGTTCATGCTGTATTGTTTATATTTATGCGGAGCTCATTTGTTCACATCACAGCATTAAATTTTTAATTCAGTAGTTCTATTTATATGTCACATTTATTTATCTGCCAATCTTAATTGCAATGAATTTTGCTATTGTGTTCCAGTTCATTGATAATGCATATTCATTTTTTATTTCAATTCAGTCACTTCCTATAATTCCAGACTTGATTTCAGTTTACAATGTACTGTGATTACTCACCTTAGTTATTACATTTATTTTGTTACGTACAAATTTATTACTTCTTCCTGACATCACCCAATCCAAGTCAATTTTACGTTTATGAAGGTTGTATTTTTGCCTCCAATGATCTTCTGCAGGCTTATCTTTTCAGATTTCAACGTGAGAGCTGGTGAGAATTACAGTTGGCCAAGGAAACAAAGGCCTAGGTTACAGGTTGTCTAGGCTATAGCTAAGTAGCCTAGGCTATAAACGTGTGACTCTCAATTATTTTAAAACCTTACTTACGTATTAGTATATGTTATTAATACGTATAGCGCGTACAATACGTACAATGCTAGATTATAACAGATAGAAACCACTTAAAACAAAAACAGAATACGGAGGAAGAGAAAAAGATTTAGACTTCAGCAATCCTTCACTCATTTTTCTGCTCCTCCATATTGTAACATTTCACGGGAATGACCGATTTTAAAAATATACATTAACTCGCAAGGAAGGTCCTTTCATTTTCCTGAGTCGAATTCCCGTAGCGATCTACTAAGTCAGAACCAAACCACTCGGGCGGGCGAGGTAGCAAGTTCGCGACAACGCTAGTTGGAAAGGTTCAGAGCAACGCAAGCATTTCCTTCAACGCTAAGTGAAGAGCTAGTGTGTGTGCGGGGACCGGTCGAGGTTTTAGTCCGGGATGAAATTCCTGCCTCATGGCATAAAATACAAGTTACAATCTGACCGCATTTCAAGAACTATGGCGAATAATGTAAACACCAGCTCATCATTGTTTATGTACATTCTATACAAAACAGACTCTCCATTCCTTGTCAAAACGCAAAAACTCCAGTGCTGAAGGGTTATAAAAGCTTTCACCTTGATGAAATATTAACGTCACAGAAAAGGGCAGCTCTTCTAGAACTTTTATGTCGCTTCGCTCATCACATCAAAACAAGATGGGACTCTGCTTATTGTAAGCGGAAACAGATGGTACTGTTTTAAAATGAATGGGAGGATGTTTCACATATTTCAAATTATCCTTAATTAACTGAATGGTTATATTATCGTCAGAACAATGTTTTTTAATCAAATTCTATATAACAAATTGTGTTAATGCCAGAAAATGCTGTACATTCGAATATACAGTACATACATGGAATTATTCTTTTTTAGGTTGCTTTTTGACAGATTAGTCATATAGCGACCATTGTTATTGTATTAATTGTAGGAGGAACTCTATGAAGAACACGTGATGACAACAAAAACATACATGCCCGAGGAAAAATTCGAATCAGCAACCCATCGAACCGAGGCAGCTACAGGTCTTAATTATTCATCTTTGTAAGAAACAAGCAACACTATAAATAGACATCTTTTTTGTATATTTAAAGGAAATGTAGATTGTGTGGTCAATATCGATGTAAAGTGCATTCTGATACGCAGAATGGAATATTTAATATTACAGAACGCATCTGGAAAAACATTTTTTGATGTATAAATAATTGTGTAAGCAATTAAAACTCCACAAAATGCTACATAATTATTGAATTAGGTGCATTACAATAAAAAATTTATTAGACCATTGATTGCTTCTGCTGTTTTTACTCCTTGTATTGTTTGTTTTAAAAAAACAATATTTTAAAGATTGTTTCATGATTAATTCTGAAATATTCTATTGTATCTAAATGAAGTCTTTTTCGGGTTACAACCATTAACCATGCGATACTGTTACCATGAAGCTGTGAGTTCTTCATGGAGTAGATCGACCACAATTCTGTGATCTTACCATGATGCAGAACCGAATGTGTGTAATGCGCATTCTTTGAAATGCGACCAAAAAGCGCCTGCGGACCGTAGGCAGTGTGTAACCTTGAATTAGAACCTTCAAAATTGGAATAGTCGTTGCAGATGGAACTCTTTATTATTATTATTAACCATGCTATTATTATTATTATTATTATTATTAGCCTGTTCACATCTCTTAGTAAGGAAAAGGTCTCTTTCATTGTAAAGAATTCTAAATTTATAAGCTAGATAGCTTGTTTTTTTCTATTTTTAATCTTATTTTGTTCTCTTCTCCCCCTCCATTCTTTTTCATGTCTAAATATTACCTCTTCACAATCACTTCACTGATATATTTTTTCTCAATTCACTTTAAGTGTGTGCATGATTTCTCTCCATTTTGTGCGGTCGTCTGTTGTTCTGGTCCGTAGTCTTCCTCGTCTTCTTATTATGTCGTCTGATTACCGTGTTCTTTGTCTTCCGATATTTCTCTTGAGTCTCATATCGTAAGTTTTTAGACCCATCGGTGTGTGTTCATTCTCATTACATGTCCTGCTCATTTCCATTTTTGGAAACGTGTGAATTGACTAACCTACGTCGTTTTGACCTGTTCTTTGTTTTAAGTCAGTATTTTTTCCTTCCGTTAGTGACCATGTCTGTGAAATGTATAATAATACCGGTAGGACACAGGTGTTCATATTTTCTCCCTTTATTTTTTGACTATAGTTGTTTAGTAACATGAATTTTAAAGCCAAAATTGTTTCCACCCTTGTGATATACGGTTTTCTATTATGGAATTTGGGGGTCTATGTGTTGGTTTTTTGCAAAAAATTTTACTTTTTTGCTCGTTATTGCCAGAAATAAGAAGCTCTATGAACGCTCCATAACATATCTTGATCGAGAGGACCATGGTTACGAAGGAAATGTGAAAACAGTTGAATGATGCTACATCTCTTTTTGTGGAGGGAATTACGAGATGGGATTATGAAAGGGGATTATGGGATGGAAATACGACAAGGATACTCGAGTGGAGTTAACATCTTGTTAATTGGAATTGAGTAAATCTGAATCATTAGAATAGCGCAAAAAAATAAAATCATATATTACCACGGTTAACTGGTTCTGCCGATTTCGGACCAAAAGCTCTCAGGTATTTTTTCGCCGTTCCATCATTAGAATCCTTATAACGCCTTTGGCACATAAATAAGTATAACTTATTGATAATTACAGTTGACGAGCTAATGGCTCAGCACAAAGCGTGTTGACTTCCACAATTAAATAAAATGGTGACTTATAGCAAGTTTTATATTTCTAGGGAATAATACCTACTCAAACATAGATACGGTAACAATATACCGGTAGAAAAATGTGACCTTACCCTCACAAAATTTAGAATACATGTAAATGTGTATGTGTTATATTCGTCACTACACCAGAGAACTAACATATTTAAGGAAATAACTCGTCATCACATAAGGCTAATACGTCTTTCAAACATTGCCAGGAAAGCCCTTTCAAAATTTTCAGAGAGCCACAGCTCCCCTGCCTCCCTGTGCGTACGCTCATGGTTGTTTTTAACAAGCTAAGAGAAGAAGACGGTTTTGTACAGTTAACAAGAAAGAGAAACAAAAATGCGTGAGTGTGCTACTGCTGGATAGAACTCTTCCCCAGGCTTCGAATTAAATTAATGCCTTATTTTACGTGTCAAGACTCTGGCCATCAGGCCCGCTCTTCCGTCTGACCACGCAAATTTTGCTACGCTCCTTTCACCAACTAGCAGAGAAAGGAGGTATTTCTTGGACGAGAAACAGGCGATTTGAATTTAGCTCAGAGGCGTCATTTAGACTTGAGGATCTTTTACATGCAAGTAAATCTACGAACATGGGACAGCCGGCTTTACTTCCCCTCCGAAGGAAGCGGTACAAAGAGTTTTGTCGCTCTTAAAAATCCACGGCTTCGATCGAGTTTGAACCCGCCGAGTACAACAGGCCGATACGCTACTGATACACCATCGCCACCGCTGCCAGGTATTCTGAAAGTTCACCAATTATGACAGAGAAACTCGCAACACACATTACAATCCAACGCGCCGTTCCGTTGTGCCAACTCTAAAAAGATACGCGTGAAGGAACAGGTGAACCCTAAAGTGACATGAGTTGCTTATTACAGTAAACTAGAAAATTCAAACATTTTTCGACATTCACGTACGGTTTCGTAGGATACTAGCACGAGATGTCTGAAACTTTTGAGGTTGGTGTCATTTATGCAGCTTTCGCTTTAGATAAAAATCATTAACGAAATGCTAAATGTTAGCACGGGCCAAAGTTTTATTCATTACTTCAGAACAACTACATACATTTTGTGCCTAACAGTGTAAGTATCACACTCAAATGGCACAATATTCTGAAGTGTTATGACACTACAGAATAACCCGGGTAATCCGAACTCATTGGGGGTGTGGTCTGTTCGGATTCGGAAATTTTCGGATTATCCGAGAAGTGTGCCGTACTTATACAAAGACGTCTATAGGTTTACCAGACAATGCAACGTCGCGTGCGATGAGAGAAAATGGCAACGTAGTGTAGCCATCGCATCATCATATCATCACATCGCAACATTAACCAGATTCCCTACGGCAAAAGAAAATAACCAATTTTGCAAATTCCTCTAACTGAAAATTACTGTTATATAAATGTGTGATATATACTACTTATCAGTGTAATAAACTGTTTATTTCAATAACTTGTGTTTCAATAATCAGTAATTGAGTTTTACAGTAATTATAAAAGCATTTCTTTATACTAGCAATAAGCATTTTATTTATTTTGTTTACTTTTCTTCCATCACGAATTTTGTTTGGATTATCCAAAATTTAGAATTTCCGGGGTTCGAATTAGCGAGGTTTTACTGTATATTCATTTTTACTCCAGTCATTCTCTTTTCCCAAGAAACCGAATTCAATATTTTAATGTTTTAAAGGCGCAAGCTCCATTTGTCAATGTAATGAAAATTGCTACAAATTTATTTTCTGTTATGTTTTCATTCAGGAAGCTTTATAAATTCTAATGGACATTTGGACATTTGAGGACCTACCGTTGATAACGGTTATCATGGAAAGCTAGAACGCGTCAATCCGATTTATTTTAACAAATTCATCATGTGCAGTGCGTGTGCTGATATTTTTTCATCCGCCATATATACCTACATCTACGCGACTGTAGAATAGACTCTACACCCACCCGCAAGGCATTTTTAATTAACAACAGCAACATATTGCAAAATAACTATTCCAACCTGTCTCCGCAACTTATTTAATTAACTGAACGATAATGTACTGACAATATGCTAAAACTGTAAACATAAGGATAAATATATATAAATAGTAATTTTACCGGCGGGATTTTTTGAGGTTGCCAACCGAACGAGAGCAAAGTTTTAATTTCCAGACCACACCACACCGATTATAACCACAATCCACTACCCATCGTGTCCACCGCATTGACACACTATCTACTCGTCTTATAATCCATCTACGATATCCTCTTTTTCGAAGGCAACAGAACAACTCGCCCATAAATGCGAAAGCTTTCTGTTTCCCGTTCAGTGTATTTGACCTCTCAATCGCTAAGATTTTTTAATTGGATTGTTGGTGAAGTAGATACCTTTTTTTATTTTGATAAATAAATAGAGATAGTCAGGTATCAATATTGATACCTGACAATATCGCTAAGATTTGTTCACTGCCGGTGAGTGGGCTTCCACCGATTCGGTTCTTGCTCCGGTAACTGGGCTCGCCCTCCCGCTTCAGAAGCTCTCAACGGCTTTGAGAGACAATGGTTTCTATTGAAACTATTGAATTGAGGGAAATACACTTCGTGATAGTTATTGCTGATGTAGTTATGACCATACAATAATAATAATAATAATAATAATAATAATAATAATAATAATAATAATAATAATAATAATAATAAGCTTCCCAAAGCCAGCCTAGTCCGAGCAATTGAGAAATTAGCCACGTGGGAGAGGGCAACGTCCAAAAAATTTGGCGCAAACAGGCCGATGCACACCCATTGAGATATGGAAGAACACTGGAATATGCGTAGTAGCCTCGAAAAGCAGCCCGCTGCCTTTGGGAGCGCCGGGGCACCTTCGGAGCCAGACCGCTGAGGTGACAGCATGCGAGCCGGTGTGATCAGGAGCTGAAACAGGCGGGCCCTGATCGGGATAACCCGAATATACTCAGCCGAACATAGACAAGCACCCATCCATCTCCACTTATAGCCTTGCCACCTGCCGCAATGCTTCCCAGAAAGCAATCTATTGCTTCCAGCAGACCACTGCCGGCAGGCAGCGTCAAGCGCAGAAGGATGAAGTGGAGCATAGAAATAATACCCTTCATCATGCTGTGAATAATACAACCATTACCAAAATGGAAGACCTGACAACTACGCCTTACCCGACGAAAGTTACATCAAATATTTTCTTCACCCGTTTCCCTGACTTCTGAGTTATGAGCAAAGAATAGGACCCAGCGTCCGACAATTCTTCAGAAAATCTCACTCTCTGCACAGTTTTGGAAGAATCAAGGAAGAAGTGAGAAACATGCCTTAAACTCCTCAGAACGCTAGTAATATGAGGGCAGTGAGACATCAGCTGTGCAAAACTCAGAGTGACAAATGGGACAAGCACTGTCAGGAAAGTTATGGATGATAAAGTAGAGAAGCAAGGTGGAAATTTCGCAATGAATTTGCAGTCGCAACTTGCGGAAATTTGAAGGAACTAACCCACTGAACCGCTATCTCATTCCGCAGACAAATGCCTCGAAGAACATTAGCAACGAGCAATCAGCTCTTGAATGAGAAAAGTACTCCACAACCTCTACAAACAAAGGACCATCTTTCGAAGAAGTACACACAGCAATTTATTTGCGCGGTTGTGCTTCAAAATGTAACGTTCCAAAGCTTTCAGCCGCCGTCGTAGCAAAAAATTTCCCCACAATGATCGAAGTAAAAAAAGAATGCCACCTTGGAAAGACGGCTGGTGATTCGTATAGAAAGCACTAGAGAGATATTGGGACCCACGCAATTTAAAAAAAGAAATTTAACCACTCCAAAAAGCTGAGAAGAAGGTGAATAAATCCTCATCAATACAAAAAATTCATACGAACACAGCCCTTGAATTCCAAACAATAACAGAACATTATTGACACCCTACGACCCAAAAGCCTTTTGGCGTTAACAAAAACGCCTTCGACCTACAGGAATTTGCACTACAGAAGCACAACAGAATTCTCTTATTTTAAAACAGAAACCAGAAAGCATTCTACAGAATATGTCAAGGGCCAAAGGCTTTGTAAATATATGAGAGTCAAAAGCTTCCTCAAAGCACAAATTAGAACGACTTTGGAAAGCCTATCTGCGTCATCTGCTGTGTCCCAACAACCCAGATATGACGTGGATTGAAATGGGAATATGACAGACCCGAGATATCCGTCTAAATGATGAACCAATCATCAACGTAATTGTCCAAGCAGCTTTGAGCAAAGCACATAACTGGAAGGCACAGCAGTAGATAAGCCTCCACAATTATTGGCTCAAAAAAATTACCAGCACTCAACCATGCATATAGCTAATATAATCAATATTTGCTTCACAATCCAGAAAATCTACCTCGCTCCTCACGGAAGTAAACATTTTTGTTACCAAAGGAGCTGAACACTAAAGACCCCTCGAAGTACAGCCTATAACTGCCTTCAAACTTGCTACAAAAACTCATAACATCTTGTGCTTCGCAAAATGATATTGACACACATTGATCAGGAACAGAACATCTTTAGCAAATGAACAGAAAGGATGTAGACCCTGATCTCAAGGAGCAGGAGAACTCATTTATAGACTCTTTAATTTATCGGGCCAATCTTGAAAAACCAAAAGAAACTTGTCGCATGCTACAGAGATTACGCTAAAGCCATTCACACCCCCGTGCCCCATTCTTGCTCCTTCAATTTTTAAAGATATCAAGCCACCCGCTTTACTCCAAACTCCTGAAAACTGCGTAGCGATGAATACAAAACCTGTATCTCCTCAATGGAAAACAATTCCTCCACACAGAACTATTACACATCCGCCGAGGGATTTTCCAGGTGACTCTTTAAGCACCCTTATTGTTCTGTTTAGCCTTGAATCCCCTCTCTACCTCTACTTAATTCATCTTAATTATGAAGTTCGCTCTTAAAAAGGGGAAAACTCCAAAAACTCTTCTTCCGTGTTCCACAATCCTCCTTTACATGATGACCTGAAGCTCTATGACAACACTGAGATTCATATGCCGCAAAAACTAATAAACCTGACGGAGAAGATCACTGACACACAATTTAAGATGAAATATCGGTTTGGATAATAGCAGAAAGAGTGAATATCATTCGCGTCATATGCAAGTTATTAAATTTGGAAACTTGCATAATGAACCAAAGATTACCTTCATTGTAAACCCATGAAACTTACAAATACTTTGGTTTCCAACAGTCACTCCGAATCAAACATTACTAGTACTAAGAATGTACTAACAACATGAAGTGTGCTAAACGAATTTGCATGCGGCTCTTAAAAACTAAAACTCCTCTGTAGAAACCCTGTGCAGGCATCCAATTCATTTGTGTATTCCAGTGCTCGAACATACTCCTGTGCGTTATTAAATGATCAATACCACCCGACAACATTCAGAGAACAATTCAAAACCTCATTGACTTCTAACACCGAAAACACCATCCCATTCAAGTACTGAGCGTTTTACCTTCGAAAAAGGTCGCCAAGGAGGGCGAGGTATTGTAGATCTCATAAATCTCACACAGCTCTCCAAATTGCTTTCAACTCAGAAGAACTTCTTGTGGAACACTTGTGGAGAGTTCAGCAAAGCAGTAAGAGCGCAGCTTTGATAAACATCATCCTCTCGAACTTGAAAAGCGCCTGATCCGCCTGTTCACCAATCAATTAAAACGGAAAGAAGATAACCTTATGAAAGAAAAGGCACTTGCATGAAGTTACCCCTCCACCGAGCTGAAGTAAACCAGAAGTCCGACATCTCTGCGTCCCACGCATGCTCGCAGCAACGGAGATCTCTTTCCGGAACAGAAGCCATTCAATTATACGCTATCCAGGACAGGTGGTACCCAACATTGAACTACAGAAAAAACACATTCCTGAGAGATTCTTACCATATTCATTTCCGACGTCGTGTAGAAGATTGACGGCTGCCCAAGCGAAAAACTATCCAAACACTATTACAAGTGGATGTAGCGGCCACCACAGGTGGAATACAAAAAATAAAGAGGCATCTGAAGGCGAAGCAGGTACAACCCAATTTCATTCGCAATTCGAGAACTGGCATCTACTCCGCCACTATCCGTGCACGCTATATAAACATTTATTGCCTCAGAATGTCCCTGAACAGTAGTGAGCACACACTCTACTGGGATCGTCTCCATTATCCCACTGAAGACATGTCAGGCGGCAATAGACCAGAATATAACTCATACATAATAGAACACCAACAAGCAGGTTTTCCTCATCGAATATCAAATACCCAATACTCCACAACATATCGGGAAAATATCAGCAGAAATCCAGAAGTAACCAATCTGCCTATGAAATCGCCAACTCAGTGAACTTCAGTAAAGTGACGATGTGCCTATAATGATATCACTACGGGATGATCCCGAAAATGACACTTCGGGACTGGATGTCTTTCACTTGGATTACCAGGAATGCTATATAATAATGCAAAAACCAGTAAATTTTAATACATGCCATTGTACAGAACCATCCTGAACCTTCAGTAAAGCAAACCACCACAACCTGTCACATCACCTGGTGGTCGTGGTTGACATACCGACCAGTACGATACATGCTGAATAATGTAAGACAATAATAATAATAATAATAATAATAATAATAATAATAATAATAATAATGAGAATAAGAAGAGCAGAAGAAGAAGAAGAGGAGGAGAAGAAGAACAGGAGGAGAAGAAGAAGAAAAAAAGAAGAGGGGGAGGAGAAGAAGAAGAAGAAGAGAGGGAGAAGAAGAAGAAGAAGAAGAGAGGGAGGAGAAGAAGAAGAAGAAAAGGAGAAGAAGAAGAAAAGGAGAAGAAGAAGAAAAGGAGAAGAACAAGAAAAGGAGAAGAAGAAGAAGAAAAGGAGAAGAAGAAGAAAAGGAGAAGAAGAAGAAATGGAGAAGAGGAAATGGAGAAGAAGAAGAAATGGAGAAGAAGAAGAAATGGAGAAGAAGAAGAAATGGAGAAGAAGAAAAGAAGATGAAGAAAAGAAGATGAAGAAAAGAAGATGAAGAAACGAAGATGAAGAAACGAAGAACAGATGAAGAATAGAAGAAGAAAAGAAGAAGAGAAGAAAAGAGAAGGAAAGAGAAGAAAAGAGAAGAAAAGAGAAGAAGAAGAGAAGGAGGATAAGCGGATGAAGAAGAACAGGAAGACTAAGAATATCGTCGTCCCACATTGCAAAATCCTGGCGGGAAATTGGATTTTCCTATCCTAGTGCCCAGATAACTATTGGTAATCATTTCGTTAGCTTTAAGATTAGTGAAGAAAGAGGACGCGGGAATGGTTAGTACTTCATAGATGTAACAGCACGGATGGCCTCCATTCGAGCTATCGGCGTATCATAGAGCTATCGTCTATTATTACGAGTAGTATCATATTAACAGAGCAAAACATTTTTTTCTCACTTCACTACTTGTCAAACTCCTTGCCAATTATTAAAATCTTTAGACGTAAAGAGATCTTCATTCAATACTTTTACCAAAATGTCTCCCGGAATAGCTTCAAAAAAGTTAATTTAAAAAACAATTTTAAAAATATATAAAGATTTTTTCTCAAGAACTTCTGCAAATGTTTTCTTTATTTTTTTGCTTAAAAAAGTTCGCGTAATGATGTGGCGTAGAATAGATTTTAATTAAATCCGTGGATTTTCAAACATTGCAAAAATTCGATATATTTTCGACATCCTCCTGCAACTGTATTATAAAATGTAGACAATTTCCTTTATGCGTTGAATACAATATTTTATACAATAAATAGGCATGCACCTTTAAAAATATTAGAATAGTTTTTATTTTACAATAAATCAGGCATACATATTTAAATTCATGAGAAATGTTTACATAATTTTGAATTATCGGTGACAAATGTTAATTTTGGGGAAATGTATCCTGAACCTACAATATTGAAGCTAAAGATTTCTGCCAGAATTAAATTAATTTGAGAATAGTATATCTCTAAATTTCTCTCTATCTATATATCTCTAAATTGTATATGTTTTCTCAAAACAATACTAGTTATACATAATTTTGAGTTATATTTTTGATTTTTCAGTGATGACTGCAGTGTTTGATCTAAAGAAGGTGCAAAACTCAATCTCAGAACTTATACAAATAACACGAGAAAAAATAGACTGCCTTATCACGAGTTGTATTTATATATTTTAGATTTTTGATTGAATAAATTGGTAATTTCATTATCATTCTTATTGTACGCGGAACCGCCACAAGTAATCATAGGATTTATGCAACAAATTTAAAATTGGTAGCATTATAATTATTGATTATTACCTATTGCAATTTCAAGAACTAAGCCAAGCGGCTCACCTAAGAGTGTTTGCTGTGTACACAGCTACATTTGCAGTTGACACGCGCTCTATTTTAAAGACCCTCAGCACTCGGGCAGACAGAAATGATAGAGACCGAGGAACGATGTCAAGTGTACTTCTACGACGTGGGTGTTTTAATGACAGTTACGTTGACCGCGCCTAAGTACTGTGATTATTCCTGTATATTCTGTGACTTGGCTACGATAAGCACATCTTCTGGCGGCACGAAACTCGGCCGCCAGGTACATTCTTTCGGCAAATGGAACTTCGACATTTGTATATGCTCGAGAAGAGATTGTTTTGTAAATTGTAAAACAGAATAAACTGTTTTATATGGAAATCACAACCTCCACCTTATTTCATACATTTCAGTGTCATAAGTCGCTACATTTTCAGCAACCTAGTTTTGCGCACTCCGCTCGAGTTGAGGTACAAGTCATATTTTGTACGTTTGAATTAACTCTCTCGTCGGCCACTAGAGGTCTCCTCCACCTCCTGGACCTCCCAGCTCCGTGAGGACGTCGCGCCTATCAGGCGCTCGCTTGGCTGCATCTGACCGTGAGAAAACTCGTGCCGCCGGCCCGCTGCCGCCGAACAATGTAACAAAATCACTTGCTCTCAGGCTGCCTGCCTGCACGGCCATGCTCTGTGCCGCTTTCAAACACGCATTGTGAGTTTCACCACAAAATTCCACATAATGTTCCACACAGTTATGTGACAACAGTGAAATTCTTATATAACAATGTACTGTAATATACGCCACGCTAAGTTTGTTTTCAATTATAACCACGTACATGATCGTCATACAGAAGCAGCCACATTGATAAGTCACTGCTAGACATTGATTTGTGCATGCTTACACAGCTCCGCAACAATCCAGGTCATGTGGTCAACATAAGCTCTTTGTGTCACAATGAATTCTAACGCACGTCATGCTCAACGCTCGTGTAACTGCAAGCTCCTAGCATAAACTGTTCTTTGAACATATACTGCACCTGATAATATCATATGAAGTTACAATCACATGCCTGTTGTGCAACGGAGTTCGCTTCCGCCGCATTCAAGAAATCTCCTGCACTTGCCATCAATAATTCACGGCATTCCTGCGCTTCTAGTTGCCTCCAGCGCAAGCCAGCTGCCACCCCATCTTCTCTTCAGGCGGTTCACAACACGCGCCTGCGTGCGTATTCAGTCTTCAAGACTACTCGGCATCATCATGTTTCTGTTTGTATTCTGTTTACCATGTTTTACATTTCAGCGTTAGTGTGTTATGCTCTTTTTCGTATCTGAACTCACGTTAAGTGCTAACTGAAACCAACACATTCTCAACTGTAAATGCTCACGACCATTGCAATCTTACAAGATTACTGAAATGAGTACAAGTCCACTGAATTCTCTCAAGGTAATAGTAACATCCTCTGTAGATACTAACATTTACATGGAATGCATCGACGTTGTAAAATACGCGGTGGCCCTCCGAGTTGATAACAAAGCTGCCAAGGTAAGTTGGAAGGAGCTGACTGCTAGCTCATCGGAGCCATTTCAACAGCCCACTGCCTCCTCAGTCAGCTTCCAACAGATGGTTTCTCCATTACCATAAACATGTGAAAACATTAAAAGCATTTGCATGCAATTGGAGATTCACAAACAAATGACAATGAAAGGGTGCGTCAGGTGTCAAGGAAGGCGACTTTTTACGTTTCATATGTACATCGCATGTTTTAAGTGCTAACTTTTCTTCTGATCTTTCGCATTATAACATTGTTTAAGATATAAGATACATTTGTATTAATTTGTACCTGAAATAGGCTTGCCTTCCTTTATTCGAAGTAAACATAGTATCGACTTTTTCACGAATCTGGTATCAGTGAACCTGAAATCAGGGTTCAGTAGTAATAACAGACAGTTTTTACGAAACAGCTTTAATTATATTCCGGAAAGAACATGTTTGCAGAGCTAAAATACACACTGAGAAGATAGAATTTAAATGAACGTTACAATTGTGAAATTAAAAAAAGACAATAAATGACATAATCGATAATAGATATTCATGAAATAGGTGTATATTATTACGATTGCTACCGGTGCTGCTCTCTGTGCGGAGATTTGTGAACCACCTTTTCTCGCCAGACCGCGTCGATGTCAAAGCCGAATGCAAGGAGGCAGAGGGCTATTTCCGTTCTGATTGGTTGACTAACGTCATTTAGATAAGCCACAATTAAATCAACGCGCAACTAATGTCTTTGCCTGTGATTTTACTCTTCCCAGGTAGCAAAAAAATGTTAAACTGATGATTCGCAGTACTTTCGAGATTTGTTATCTATAATCTCGTTTGCAGTTCATGCAAGACAACTGTAATGAGATTACGATGACTCACGAGAAGAATTATGAATGGCATTTATGCCTATTACATACACCTAACTGAGAACTAAATAGCTAAAGGCTCTATGTACGTTCAGATCAAATGTGCTACAACCGACAACAGTTATGACCACTCCCGATGAACTTCATTTTTCTCTCCTTGAGGGGAAGAAGTTTTAAAGCAAACAATCTTAGTGGTCACAACGCGTAATAGGAACAAATAAAGTTAAAAATAAGCAAATCAATGATTTCCAACGAAAATCTTGCATTTTCAGCACCTCAATACATTTTTAGGTACATAATTCTACCTCAATTAACAACCAAGTCGAGGATGCACTGCCAATGATCCCATGGTTCATAAGAAATGATAAAATTTTAAAATTAGGGTCAATATAACGTCGAATATAATTTTTCATCTCAGTTTTAACCTTCCATTACACGGCCTCGCATTTCTGTATTCTTAGTAAATCAGAAAATATTTTATTGCACCTCTTTTAAACCCTCTTTTAACACCATTTTAAAACTTTCTACTTTCTTTATTACCTGTGAGGTAACTATTTAATTCGCTTCCAATCAATTATATTCGAAGGACATTTTCTGAATATCCTCAGTTTCTAGGTTTTGAGTTTTCTTGTATTCAGACTATATTTTATTCCTTTCTACCCAAAGTCACATATTCATACTTTAAATTTAGTTCTTTTCTCGCTTTTTAATTTCCATTCCAATGTTTCAATAGATTTTATATTCGGCAATTGAGAAGATCGTAGAATTTGAAGCAGTTCTCTAGAAGCCACATTTAAACAATAGGATATTGTATCAGACTTGAGGCGAAAGTAATTGTGGCAAATTATTATTTTTTTCTAAATTATTGTACATATTTTCTGGAGAACAGTAAGGTAATAATGATTTAACACCAATTCAAAAACTAACTTTTCATACGTGTCTCGTATTCGTCAGCTGTTTCTTGCTTCTGATTCTTTTTTCGCAGTTAAATTAAGGGATTTACAAAACACATTTTCAATTAAACCGTATTCTATTGTATATTTCCCCCCCTATATCGCATTCCTACCGCAATTTGACAGTATTTGTAGCATCCATCCAGATTACGATTGTTAGTCTTGGGAAAGGCACCGCTCTTCATGGATGGTTTCTGTAAATGTAATAGTGTTTTCGAGATTTTCAACCCAAGATCATTTCAGCAGCAGTGATAATACAGGAAGACTTACCAACTAGGGACCAAACCCATAACTCCTAAATGGCACAAGATTTCGAAATACAGTTTTCTTTCAACAGAAAATATGCTGTAAGGATATTGTTTGAAATATTTTTAGTTTTTGAAAAATTCAATCATTTATTTTTTAATTTTTTAAATAAATATTTTTCTTACTCGCAATAGAAAGACAATTTAAAGAGGAATGCAATGATATAACGTATGTTTGGATAATATTTTCCCCAAAATAGTAGGTTAATGTTTTGATAATATTTCGAGAATAAAACTATACTTTCTGACATGTAATTTTAAATAAATCTGCAAAATATATACTGCAGCAACACTGGCTACTATCGCTCTTGGAGAAGGAGGCTTTCACGGCCTCTTTCCACACCAGAGCCGCGCAGCGAAGGCCACCTCCCTAAAGGCGACAGTTGCGAGGCCCACTACAGGAAATATTGTCCCGTCAATTTAAAAACACACGTCAGAAAGACTACTTTCACACTTAGATAACTATCAAAATATTAACATAAACTTCGTTAAATTCCTCTTTTTATGATCAATTTTCTAGGAGAAAACTGAATAATTGTATTTACAAAATCGAAGACGATTAAATTTCTCGAAAACCAAAAAATATTTCAAAAAATATATCTACAGCATACTATTACTTTCCCCCTTGATTCCGCATTTGTGAGCGAAAAAAGCATTTCAATATCACGAATTAGAAGTTATAGAGGTGGTCCATAGGACTTGGTTATCCACGAGGTACCTGTGGAGATTCGAAGTGCGTACGATGTAATTTCGAACTACGACGCTCGTCAGATATTTTCTGTAGGAATGGAGTCATATTATGATAGACGATAGGCCCATCGCTTGTCTTAAGCATGAAAAAATGAGGATATGATAAGGAAGGAAGGCAGAAACACACGTGGACCGTGGCCCCTATTCAAAAATGCTGCTGCGGCATTCGTGTGGAAGCTACCGGGGCTGATCAGAGTAGTTGTAATTGTATAGGCGAGAGATTGATCATAGTAAATAGAACTATAGTTGACAAAATTGTAAAATTTCATACAATTTACAGTTAAATTTGAAATCGGTTTTGTATTGCGCAAATATCTTGACAAGTAGAAAACTAGCAATCCACTGTTAAAAAAAAACAAAACTCTTTTGTCAACATTTGCTACACAATCCTTGGCTTCCATGTTTCGAAGATGTAGTTACAGTACGTTTAGAGCTCTGCATTCAGTGAAAAACAACAGGCAGTCTCCTACTTAATTCGACAGTTGCCGCGCGCGCCGCTAATGTGAATTTTGTTGCACCCCTCGCCCGGCACTGCGCAAGGACGCAGTTGCGATTTCAACAGATTCTGAACGTCGAAGGGTCTTTCCAACTCGCTGAACTACCCTTTCAATCATTACGGTCGTCGTTCTCACTCACCAAGTAACATCGCAATAAAATTGGCACAGAGAAAATAGCGTTTAAAACATCAATCAGCAGAATTTACGAAATTTGCAATGAAAGTCAGAATCTGGAAGGTGTGCGTAAACTCACACCGTATTTGTGAATAAATTAGTTGAAATGAAAGTTTCATTTTTCTACATTATCCTCTAAGTGAGAGATTCAGCAGAGACATCAATTCATGCCTTGTGCCACCTAAACCGACCTGCTAATATTGACGATTGTTTGTTGTGTCTTTGCAGTCACGATTGTGTATTTCTGAATTTGTTCTTCCACCCTTCTCAGCCTCACGGACCGAGCAAAGCACGCGGAGGAACAAGTCAAGGTCATTTGCTCGTCGTTTGTAAAGACAACTTGAAAAGAACTCTGCCAATACCGCTAAACAACTCAAATAAACGTTCAAAAACATTGTTTTACAGACTATTACTTTTAAAACATTAATTAATAATACATGTATCTTTAGATTCCACTCTTCGCATTATACAGTATATTGGAGGTGAAATATTTTGCATTATTTCCATTTAAAAGACAAAAATTTCATTTCTCCGAAAACTAATATTACTAATTATATTGCTTTACGACATACATGCCACATGATTAAGTATTATTGACAAAAAACTGCATTTCTACATTTTTTGTAGGTTAGAAGTTATTCGGAATATCAATAATTGCCAAAACATTCAAAAACACATTGTATAATGATTTCGATGAGGAGGATGAATCGGAAGAAAAAGAAACTAAGATCAAGATTAAGAAAAGTTTTAAAGACACAAACATATTTCACAAACACTTTTTTCCTCCACCACGAAAGAAAATATTAGACCTGTTACAAAGAGTTACAAAGAGATTACCTATGATAAACGTTAAGCACTATAGCAGTTCAATTTGTAACAAACACGAGTTTTCAGCCGTACCTAAACGCAAAGAACAATGTATTGGTAGAAATAAAATCATCCGAAAAGAATATGTTTGTGAGACCCAGAGGAACTTGTTTGAACTATTTTTTCTCCAGGAGTACCTATACAGAGGCATTTTTTACTTGACACCATATCACACAAATTTCTTTCTACAAAAAGATTATTGAATTAACATTGTAGACATTAACAGAATCTCGCTACTGCTCCTGAGTAGAATTTAGAAAAAAATAGAAAATGCGTTTTTAAGGATTTTAATCAATTGGTAACACAAATAATTTATTTATTAATTGCAGCACATACTGCATGAAGGATGCATGAAGGTTGCATGAAGGATGATTCAAATAAAAATATCATGTGTGGTTATTGGATAGTATTGTTTGTTGTTTAATTTTCTGAATTAGAAGAAAATATGTTTAAAAAGTAAATTCATGATAGAAAATTGAAATCCCTATTAAGATTTCATCAAACGTTATGATTTTGATATGAAATATGAATTACACTTAGGGGTTCCTTTCTGCTTATGTTTTAGAAAGAATTGGATTTAAATTTATATAAAAAATAATTTTCAAGAAATTATTGACACTTCGTTTTCTTGCAATCTTTAATTATCAAATAAACGTGGTTCACTTATTTGTCTTTTATGATAAACAAATTGTACCCATATCACAAAGTACCTGACTCTCGGCAGCGACTGTTACTAAATAATATTGCTTTTACACAATGTTCATTAAACACACCAATTTGCTAGGTCAGGCAAACAGTTTCCCCTCTATGAAGAGTAGCAGCGTTTGTTGCGAGACCCACAGCAGTTATCATCAACAAAGCCTCCTAGCTTTATTATAGTAGTTCATTGGTGCGTCACATACAAAAACAAAGAGAAAAAGGAAAAGATGGCCTGAGGGGCGATACGAACAGAGCACGTGCACGTGAAAAAAACGCAGTCACGCTCAAAAAACAGAGAAGCAGTTTGGGCTTTGTGAGTCAGATACGCGGACTCCTCAGTGCCACTACCTCACAACGTGATGCTCCATTCTGATTTCCTCGTTTGTGCGAATAAAAAGGCAGAGGCAAAGCTTTTTTCTCGCATTCCCGCCGCACCCTGTGATCTCGCTGGGACTGCGTGACCGGTCCCGGTGCCGGTTTATGGCACTAGCTCGCTGCCAAAGACTCAAAGAACTGGGGGCGCGTGCCATCTCTCATTTCCGAAGCACATCCTCTGGAAATGAATGGGCTGGTGTGTGCTGTGCAGTTCCAGGGAATGAGATTGCTTCCGCAGGTGGAGAGCCCTTGCAATTTACCCTTTATTTAAGGTTCTAGAGGATAATGAATAGTATTGCCGTTTGAACTGTGAATGTATTTGTTTAACAAGTATGAATTGTTTTTTTATTTTGTAACTATTCATGTGTCACAGTAAGGCATATCTCAGCAATGATAATAATGGTGAAAATTAAAAATCTCCTGTTTTTCCAATTATGTGAAAATTATCCTATATGTTAGCTATACAATGTGATACTAAGTCTATAACTAATTAATTGAACTATTTTATCACGATTGTTCGCATTTGTAAGCCTATCAAACGACTTGAACAAAATTGTTTCCTTGCTCAAAAGTGTTTGTATCAGAGTTGTTTTACGTTCGAATGTTTCACAAAATTAATTTTTTTTAAAGCGTTTGGAAATCGAAAGGTGAGATAATACAACGATAACGACAGAGGAAGCTTTTGCACGCATTAATCATTTAAATAATACGTGTGGATAAGATGATGGAATATAGTGAGCGGAGAGCTTGGCTTTCTGTTAAACTTTTGGCTACTATTAGTTTAGTTATGGTCTCTCGTGCAAGACTTACAATTACGTATATATGAGACATAATAACGAAATGGAAAGTTAAAGATGACTACACGATATGATGAAGTACGGACGAGATCGTCAAAAATAAATTCTTATGTTCGGATATACAATGACCGGAAATATTTTTATGAGTGGTAAATGAATCATATATTATGATTCAATATGCGATTGTAATCGCAATTTTCTTATCTATTGGAGAAAATATTTGCAATATACAAAATATTAATAAAAAATGTAAATGAAATATAAATCGTATGTTTCATTTACTAGGCATGTAAATGGAAAATACGGCTAGCAAGAGAAAAAAAGAACGGAAGAAGAAGTAGAAGAAGAGAAGAAGAAGTAGAAGAAGAGAAGAAGAAGTAGAAGAAGAAGAGAAGAAGAAGAAGAAGAAGAAGAGAAGAAGAAGAAGAAGAGAAGAAGAAGAAAAGAAGAAGAAGAAGAAAAGAAGAAGAAGAAGAAGAGAAGAAGAAGAGAAGAAGAAGAGAAGAAGAAGAAGAAGAGAAAAGAAAAGAAGAAAAGAAGAAGAGATGTAGAGAAGAAGAAGAGAAGATGTAGAGAAGAAAAGAATAAGTAGAAGAAAAGAAGAATAAGTAGAAGAAAAGAAGAATAAGTAGAAGAAAAGAAGAATAAGTAGAAGAAAAGAAGAAGAAGTAGAAGAGAAGAAGAAGAAGAAGAAGAAGAAGAAGAAGAAAGGAAGAAGAAATGAAAGAGAGAGAGAAACGAAAAGAAAAAGAGAAAGAAGAAAGGAGAGAATAAGAAGCAGAAGCAGAAAAGGCGATGAAAGGAGAGAAGAAGCACGAAGGAGAGAAGAAGCAGAGAGGAGAAAAGAAGAAGTAGAAAGGAGGAAAGAAGAAGAAGAAGAAAAGAGAAGAAGAAAGGGAAGAAGGGAAGAAGAAAGTAGAGAAGAATAAATAAGAATAAATAAGAATCAATAAGAATAAATAAAAATAAATAAGAATAAATAAGAATAAATAAGAATAAATAAGAATAAATAAAAATAAATAAAAATAAATAAGAATAAATAAGAATACATAAGAATAAATAAGAATAAATAAGAATACATAAGAATACATAAGAATACATAAGAATAAATAAGAAAGTTGGGAAAGGGAACGAAAATTAAGAGAAGAAGGAAAATAAGAAAGTAAAACAGAAAATAAGGAAGTGTAGAAGTAGAGTAATAAGAAGCAGAATTAGAGGAATAATAAGAAAAGAAAAATGAGAAAGAGATGGAAAAAGGAGAGGGAGAAAGGGAGGATATGGCGTAGATAATGGAAATGAAGAGTAAGAAGGGTAAGAAAAAGGAGGAGTAGGAGGAAAGCGGCGGAGAAGTGAGTGTTGTCAGAATTCCTGTTGGTTATTAGCTGATATTCAGAGTAATATTTATAAAAAGTTACCAGACATATTTATATTTATGTGAAATAGTGTACCATCGTAGGAATCCATATTTTTAATTTCCGAATTTCAAACAGTTTTTCACAATTCAAAATAAAACAATATATTGCCTCCAATAATGGCTCGGCAATAAAGTAAATATTTCATTACTTTTTATATTGTACGATGTGATCACGAAATCATCATAAGAAAAACTTTAAAACGTTCAGTCAGAATGAAATAAAGGATCCCCGCGTGTGAAAGAGCTGTCAAATACTACAAAACAAAATCAGATTTTATTAGATCTGTCCTCTTAATTAACGAATAATATTACCGAGGAGCTTTAGTGAAGCAAAGCAGCTAATTTTTCTAGTTTCAAGAAAAAGTTAAGTTGATAATACATTTTGACTGTCATGTTTAAATGATTTCATTAGAAAAGTATGGTGTTTGTGTGTTTAAAATAAACTCTTCAGTATCTTCAGTCACGTGCTCAGAATCAAATCGGAACTTACAAATCAACCGCAGAAATAGTAATTAGAATAACACTTGTCACTATAACCACCAATCACAACCACCACTACTCACCTGGTAGAAGAACTCCGATTACCACCGCCATCACCACCCTCCGAAGACACCGCCAACCATCCCCCACTCCACACGCCATTGCCATCACCATCACAGCCACCAGCAGGGACCAGAAACAGAACAAAAGAGAGTCCGCCGACGCACAACACACGGACTTGTCACTCGCGAGGAATCGGCACCGCAAGAGCGTGCTGTCTCCGCTCACGCACGCGCACGCAGGTACGCAGAGGCGAGCCGCGGCTTCGCTGCGTTCGACGCCGGCTCGATGCCCGCCAGCCACGAGTCTGGCGCCGGCGCCGGCGCCGTGTCCAACGGCCCACCGCAGGTCGCAGAGCGCCGCGCGGCCAACGGCGGAACTAGCAGATCGCCACCGCGGGTTGATACGAGAGCGATTTATTTACACGTGCCTCCAAGGACGGGTTAATAGGTCTCCCGTGACCCTGCGCAAACTCTAGTTCTTCATCGCCTGCGTAAATATTTTGCGCCCTTATGTGAAAAATATAGCGTATTACATTTTTTTAAACACCGCCAGTGAATAAACAATTGGTTAAATCAACAATCGTAATTTGTCAGTTAACAAGCTAGCCTTCACTGGTATAAAACGTCAAGAAAGAAAACAAGACATACAGTACATCTTTGCATTCTCTGTAAAAGAAGATACAATTCTACAAAATTTTACAGCTTCAGGAGACCACATACACAAGGTACAATCTCTTAAAGAATCGGATTTTATTCCGTCGTCAGCGACGCACTGGGAAGGTGAAATTTCTTTTCTAATGCGTGCTTCTGCCGCCAGTGCCGCCGCAGTGGCCTTGGCTCAGCGGTTTTGCCCCTCGCATCTGCTCACTGCTCCAAGACACTCGCCTGTTTTTTAAAAAAAATGTGTGGGTCACTGCGAATGAAAAAGTGGCTAGAATTACATTTTACGCTGAAAACATGCATTAAGTGGAATGCTATGGGGAAATATAGCAATTATTTATTTGCAAATTCTGTTAGAGGCTTCTTTCTTTTTCGAATGCAAGGAACTTTACAGATTCGAGTCACATGCTGTCCACGGAAATGATAAACATATTCGTTAAGTTGTTGTGAAGGAAAATTTTGATTAGGATCAAAATGACATTTTACTTATAAGTCAAACTTTTGCCGATCAATTCATAAAAAATATTCCAACCTCTGGATCTACTTTTCCGTATATTCACACGTTAAATTCGTAAGCTGTCGCATTATGTAATTATAATAAGTAAAGAAATCGGTTTGCAAAACCATGGCAATATCCACTTACATTTTCTTATATTTTCTCGCCCCTACCTTCTGAAATAAGAAAGTATTGTAATTGTGCGCCGAATTTTCGACAAAGAAACTCTTATTGCCGGGCCCTGGTCACGAAAGAGTGCATTTATTTTGTTCCTACATTCGAGTATACTAAATTACTTTCTCTAACACATTGTGTAGTCAGAATCCATAATTTGTGAGTTCTCGATGGTGAAAAATCGATTGGGGGCAATATGTGTCTGTCCATCCGTCTGACTGTAGTTAGCGAGCGCTAAGGCAAAAACCATTCCCCGGATTTTCTTCAAAATTGATATTCCTCGATCAATTTGAACGAAATCGAGGTCCTTAAAACGGATATTTTGATTTCTGTGGGAATTTTACATGAAGCCTTAACAATATTGTCAAACTTTTCTTACAAATAGCTTCAATTTTTTTGACGAAACTTTGTCCGCAAATAGAATAAAAGACGCTTCATAGAATTGCGCAAGTCTCAAGAAATCCTGCCGTTTTAATTTTTCGAAAATCGCAAAGATTCAATATTTTTTGTGTCTTCCTAGAACTACAATGTTGAAGACAGAGTGTTTCCGTAAATAAATTTGTTCTTTAAAGACTGATCTTGAAATAAAATAATGTAAAATGTTGCGAAAATATTTTTCAATTTTGAAAAGTTTTTGCGTGAAATATAGATAATTTTTAAGCAACATTTTTCTCATATACTGCTCCATTTTTTCTTTAAACGTTCTCCTCGTATATATCAAATGAGTTTTTTAAACAAATTTGTTCTAAAAACCTCCGATTTTTAAAAAAAGTCACGTACAATTTTTAAACGAGTAGTTTTTGGGTAATTTCTATTTGAAATGACGCCCATTATAAAAATATTTTTTCAAAAACTGCTCCAATTTGATCTTGCCGCGAATTGAACAAGGCACGAGAATAAAGCAGGTCTCATTTTCGTTTTAACGGTTTGAATGTTTGAAATTGTAAATTTAGAAATAATGCGTTAAATTATGTGCTGATTATTTTCCTCTACCTGTTTTGTAACAACTCCTCTCTCGTAGATTCGATGCATCCCGTCATTAGAGTGGATTCCGCCCGAACTCTTGTCAAGAGAAGCAGAATATTTTGAAAATACGAAGTACAATACTTTAGTTTCAGGACCTTGCTATCTTAATATGATAGACGTGATTGGCACCACTAATCAGTTTTTCTATACATGTCTTGTGTATCATTTCTTGAAGACACTTAATTTAAATCAATTTTCTATGATTTGTAGACAGTTTATAAGAACACGGAAAATAATATTCATAATAATTAAACATTAATATCTTACATTCCTTACTGAAAGCACTTCAAGAAAAATAAAAGTAGAGTAACATTGTTGACAAAGAAGGATCTTCTCTCGTATATTTACATACGAAAGATGTGTTGAAACACCATTATGAAATCAGTTTCAGCAGATACAGAGCCGTTCGTATCATACGTTAGTGCATAGTATTAATTCACGGATCACACATAGTATACTATATTATAATAATTTTCAATATGCCAGTCGGCAACTTTGTTGATTCACATAACACAGTTTCATGTTTACTTTCTTGAGTTCATTTTTTAAATATGGCTATGACGTTTTTGTCGAACAACTACGTCACGATATTCTTCGCCGTACGCATACGGCGGCCTGTTCCAATCAATGAACAGCGGAGATACGCACTTGTTTCCATGCGTACGTGCTGAAATAGTTTTGGGGCAAAGGGTATGGCAACAATTTTGTTTTGTACAAGCACATGTGGGAAATGTGAAATATACACGTGAAAGGAGAAGGTAGGAACTAAGTGAATGGGCATTTATCAACATACCATCATTGGGTTTGTCATATGTATTAAAGTATTTGAAATTACTACTGATTTTATGTTTCAAAGCATTATAGCATATACGAGTTCACAGCATCCCAGAAGCATTCCATTTCCGTTGCAAAAGTCCGATCAAGCAGATGCTCGCTTACCGCACATGCCATATCTGTTCTCTCTAGAGTCTTGCACGAGACGATTTTTGTCGAGCTCCGCGGTAGATCAAAGAAATTCCGCTAGGTGTCAGACCTGTAGGACGGGCCACGACACACCGAGAGAAATTCGCTCGACCTTGAAAGCCGAGCAGTCGATGCTCGGTATGAGGGGAACGAGCGACTCCGTCAGTTCAGTCGAGATGTCTATTGTGGAACGTGAACACAAAAAATCTCTGAGACTGAAACTACAAAATCAATAATATAAATTAAGTGAAAAGTGATAATAAAAGATGAAGTGTGGTATAAATTCCTATTGGTGATTACTGAAGATTGTAGGTAGGTAGGTAGGTAGGTAGGTAGGTAGCGTTCCTTGCAAATATAGCTCTACTTTCTTATCAATTTCCATCGCAACTTCTCGATTAAAAGATCATAAGTGAAAAACGTAAACCGAAGCAAGAAAATTGTATCCAGTGTCACTGAAAATTTAAACATGCCGTTACTCAGAAATATGTGAAAATGAGGAGTTCAATGTAGTTAGTAGTTAATAAATTTATTGAATCAGATGTGTGTATTTCATTGACAAAGCGAACCATAATAAAGATCCATGTCTATATTTTTAACATCGATGATTTACGTAGTCATTTTTTGTGTTTGAATGAAAAACTTCCATAATCATAATTTTTTAAACGTGAATGGAAGTAAATGAAATAATTATTGATGTTAGCTCTATCTGTTATAAGAAATGAACGTTGTTGTACTACTTGTATTTCTTTCGTCGAGCAGACATATCTTTGGAGAGATGTCCCCAATGCCCTGATACATCTTTCTTCGTATTTTCATAGTGAAGAAGCGCCCTACGCATATGTAGTAGACGTACTCCCTCTTCTTCCCGTGTTCTTTTACGGCTTACTGAAGAAGCTCTGATCCCTTGAGATGACCCTGAGAGCTCAGACTTTCATAATCAGTTTTCTTAATTGTTCTTAGTTTGTCAGATACACCTTAATTAAAATTCAATAAAAACGACCAAAAGTCAAATTAAACTCTCCCCTAAGGAAACGTAAACTTAGAGGTTTCTAATCCACTTCATAAAACATAGGTTGTAAATTTTTTTAACATAACATGTTAAAAAAACAACAAATGAATAAATACCGATGATTTCATTTTGAACATCCATGTTTTTAAACAACAATGTTTTGTTCTCGATGTCGCATTCTTAAAGCAAAAAACGAAATGGCCACTGCAGGGGACCGTGAACCAGCCCACCACGAGCGAGCACAGGATACTCGAGCCCACGGTACTCGAGGCTGAAATACTCGAACGAGTACGAGCGAGCAAACGGCTGCCTTGCAGTTCTCCAGTCCGCACACTCGCAGGCTGTCACAAACGTTGCAGATCACTGGTTGCAACGCGTCATACATTTTCATTAAAGCCATTTGAAATGTCTGTTCAAGTACGTCTGTCGCAAAATACACACTACGTATAAGCTTCAATATCGGATTCTATAAACTATTTTAAAACAAAGTAAGGGTATTATATACATGTTTTACAATAATCAACTCTCGTGATAAAATCTTTTTCCATCAGTCGCCTAATTTCCTATTAATTTGTCGGCCAGAGAAGTATTTTGAACTAGAGCGACATCACTGCGCATTGAATTGAGAATGCAAAGCGTGTGTGCAATTTTGTCAATAACGTAAAATATGCAGCAACATTGTTGGGAGTGCCCTTTTGCTCGTGAAATAAAATTACATGCTGCTACAAAAGGCATTCTCCAGGGGTTTAATTATCAATACAATGTGACATTGACTTTTTAAATGACAAACAATGAAACGAGCTTGAGTGGAATATAATGAGATAAAAAGTAAAATATGTTTGGCTAATTTTTTCTCCGTATAATGTGCATCCAAATACCAAAAGAGAAACACTAATTGCATTCTCAGTTACATTATTACAGAGTGAGTTCCACTGAAGAAAATTCGCCTCATCTTTACAATTAGTGATTACTTAATGTTTATAATACAATTTGGTTAAGAATCGCTTCTTTTCTGTACATCAGTTTCTTACCGATTACAGTTTTTCTGTAACATCTGGATGGTTGGGTTTAATCTTCATCGAATCACTAAGGTTATTTGCAAGAATTTTCGAAGAACAAAGTACTTCGGGAATTTAGGATCATATTACGACATTGCTATATGGCGCTAGCTTCTGCGAACGCGGCCGACCTCGCAAGCCGGCCTTCAGAATTGCAGTGAACTTTCTTATTGGAAATACCTTTCCGAGTCTTCAACAGTACTTCGAAACTCGAATCTTGGTAACGCGTACATCAGTGATGTCAAGGTCTATTGGTGGATGCACACTTCTTGGCACCGTAGCATGCCACGAGCTTCTCAGCGCAACTAGCATCGGGAAAGAAAACGATCAATAGAAACCCTGCCGTTCTCCAACATTGTGGAGTCGCATGTCAAGAAAATGTATCTTAAATTAATTTATTTAAATACCTCCTAATCGTATTTCATGTGTAAAGCGTAAAATAGTTCAGGGCGACATCGGTTACCTACAGCTCTCTTGTGGCGAGGTGGTCAATTGCGTAGAGGGGTGCTTTTGTCTTGTTACGAAATCCACGGACTCCTGCTGACGGCATCCATCTTAACATCACTGGCGCACACAGTTCCAATTATATAAAGACTTCGAAAAAAATTGAAATTTACAGCGAAACGTCTTACTATTTGCGTATAATATGATAATAAAATTCTATCTGGTTGTTGATTGATGTAAGCATGTCTAATTTATAACATTGTGTTAGAAAGCATTAAAGATGTTAGAATTTTATAACATCTTAAACGTTAACACGGTATGTCCTGTTGTATGTTTTTCCACACTGTAACAAAAAGTTTATATTATTTGTTAACATGAAATAAGTTTGTTTGTGCTGATGTGTAAGGTTACTTCAACGAATTACAGGTAGAAAAGATAAGACGCCGTCTTGTGAAGGCTAGTGTTCACGAGTTTTCAGTTTATTCACAAGGGTAATAGAGTATTTGTATCACGTTACAGTATTTTAATTCAAATTTGTCACGGCATTTCTATATTTTTCTGCAATGTGTTCATTTGTCAAGATTCAAATATATGGAGGATTTATTTGATAACGAGTGCTTCGCTATTGTTTTTACTTTGTCAAGGCAGCACATTGGGCGTTGTAGGCCACCGCGCACGCAAACCTTTGACTTCCTTGGAAATAAGTGCCTGCTTATAGCGAAGAGAAAGTACCGCACCTCCCGAAGAAGTCGCAGCCACAGAGAGAGGCACTCTGACACAGAACTTCCCATGCGACGTCGAATGTGACTCGCGTACGTTATCAGTCACGTTTCCAGTCCATCATAGAAAATTTCATCAGTAATAGAATTTTCTGATCTGGGATCGGCCAAGTTTATGTCAGAGGCCGTTGGCTCTGTAGCAACGTTGACCAGGTGGTCCTAGGTACCTCTTTCGACGTTGACGAAATTTTTGACTAGCTTGAAAGCTAGGTCGAACTCAACTGCTGCTGAATTCTAACGGCTTGCTGCTCTGATCGAAAGTTTTCCGTGGTTACTATCGAAACCCTAACAAACGCCCCATGGTCTGCGCGCATTTTTACTTTCTCATACTTCCACTCTCCTCTTCCACACATAGCCAACTTACGCACTGCACCACATGACAAGAGACCCGTTGGGTACTCGGAGCTTGTCCCGGCTGGGGCGGTGCCGCACACCCGAGGAGACAACTTTGGCGCCTTCTTGTCGACCATTCGGCGCACATCCCAATCGCCAGCTCTAAATACCCTCCCACATTGTCTACCAACCCTGCCTCCTCCACCCCCACCCTTCAAGATTGTGGACACTAGCTAGACATCTAGGTTGAGTTAAACCGCTGCCTGGAGGAGAATTCTAGCCAGCTGAAATGATAGAAAGGTTTCTGTGTCCTTTTTCGATCAGAGCGCGGTGAATGCCGTTACAGGACCTCAGACCACGCGCGATTCTTTCTTCCTTGTCGTATACTCACCCTCACTTAACCACACACATACATGCATTACACTACCACACAAGTTGGGAGACCAGTCGGGAGCCTAGAGCTTGTTCTGGCTGGGGCAGTGCCACTCTTGTGGGAGATACATTGTTGAGGAAAACCGTTCAAGCCGATGTGTAGGTTGGCTCCGGATCTCACTATCCAGTTTGGGAAGATCAAATCCGCAGCACGAGGAAAACATACACCACACATACGGGACAAATGACCTTGTCAGTTGTCGCGCCTGGAAACTCAAACCAGTCAATAAAAACCGATGTGCAGTTTGACGCCGTATCTCACCAACCAGCGAGAGAAGAATACCACTATCTCTCGAGACGAAACATCCACTATATAAATGTGACCAATGATCATAGATAACGTGCTCGTAAAGACCAATCAACCAATCAATCAATCAATCCCCCGGCAAACCAACCTTCAGCTCGCGCGCCTCCCTGGCGTCTCTGCAGCCCACAACACCATACACCTGCCCTCCATATACCTTTACCCTTTCCACCCCCTCTACCACCCCCACCTCCCCACGAGAGAGATTCGCCCCGGCCGTGCCCAGCCAGCCCCCGCCACGCCGCGCCCGCCCCGCACAACCCCGCCCCAATCCCAGCCCGGGCCCCGGCCCCCCGGCCCCCGCCCTCCTCCCCTCCACCACCCCAACCCTTAACGCTTTCCCCCACAAACGAACGGCGCCCTTCCCCTTGGCCCGATTGGGGCCGATGCCAAACTGCCAACGTCCCCAACAAAACGCCCGAAACCAGGCAACAAAAGGCGGCAAAAAAACCGACGTAAAGCGAAAGGGCCCCCTTTGCGGTCCGTTTCTGCGGTCAAACGCCTTAAAAAAAATAATTTTTTTCTATATTTTGGATATGGATCTCAATTACTATATTCGTAATCTGTACGGTGGTTAAAAAACTTAGGAATCTAACGAAATTTAGTTTTAAATTTTCCAAAAACTAAATGTCCTGTCCAGACCCTCAACTACATAGTAAACTTGAAAACCTGAAATAAGAAACTGATTGAAAATTCTTATTTAAAATTTAATTTAATTTTATTTTATTATTTTATTAATTAATTTAGCCTTCTCCCCGCCAAATTCACAAGCCGGCCGCAATAGAGCGCTTTGCCGCCGTTTCCTCTCCGCCCCCTCGCCCGCCCGCACCCGCCCCTTTCTTAGGCCCCGCCCCACCCGCCACAACCCCCGCCCCCGG
>BOPP01000127.1:1035910-1122539 GCA_017312745.1 Gryllus bimaculatus | reverse complement strand
GCCCCCGCCTCCCTCCGCCCCGTCCCGCCCCCGCCCAGGGCGAAATTGCGGCCGCGTGGAGAGCCGCGCTTCCCGCACAGCGGCCGCGGCCGCCGGCTGCCCGAGCAGAAGCGGCGTCGCGGACCGGACCAGCGGTGCGCCCGCTTCTGCGGAGAGAGATTTCCGAGCCTCGGAGGGGCGTGGCGCTCTCTTCCTGCCTATGGTACACTTTGGGAAACGAAGAAAATATAATGGTCGCACGGATTCTACCTAATTATTACTTTTTTACGAATTTGGAGAACAACTGTAGAATTTCTACCGTTCAGTTTCACTGAGAATCTCCCTGTTTCCCGCCTTAAAAAAAATTCTGGGCTTTTGATTCCAAATATGTAAGTCTTTTTTTATTTCTAACATGTAGATATACTAGAGAAAATTATTATTAGGAATTGAGATTTACTTTAGAAATCAAATTATAGAGTTTAGAAACGTTTAGA
This sequence comes from Gryllus bimaculatus, assembly GCA_017312745.1. Taxonomy (NCBI): domain Eukaryota; kingdom Metazoa; phylum Arthropoda; class Insecta; order Orthoptera; family Gryllidae; genus Gryllus; species Gryllus bimaculatus. The sequence goes on along the minus strand of BOPP01000127.1, from coordinate 1,122,066 downwards.
CGTTTTATGATTTACACAAAACATAAAAAATGTTAAATGATTCGTATTATAAATGGTGACTATATAGTGCACCTTTTATAAACATTGTAAATATACTTTTAAATTATGTGTACGTGTTTTCAGTGGCAGCGGTAACCTAAGCAATGCAATATGTACACAACGTGGATTTTGCGTTTCGTCTCCCCAATTACAAATTTCTACTAAAATGTCAATTTATTTAATATTTACAACACTCCCTGCGATAATTACAATAGCTATGAATCAAAAGGGATAACATTGTCATTGAAGAAGAGATATAAATATTCGTTTTACACATTTAACATTTGCGACATATCTTGCAGAGAGCTTTTCTGGCAAATATACAGGCAGCATTATGGCATGGTGGATTCGGGGTACACCCATATTACTCTCATCTAAACTATTATTGAAAAAATGTTATGTTGCTGCTGAACTCGTTTTATTGATAGATGGCCGAAACATTAGAACTGTAAAAAAAATGCAAAAAATAAAAAAAACTTTATTGACCTACACATACGATTCTCCATATCTATCGTAAACATGGATGTAAGGACGTTTGACTCACTTCAGGCAATATCTGTCTCCTGGCAACTAACTCAATATTTTTAAATTCTGGAAGGAGAATTCCCACGGTGATTTCGCTGCAACGAATTCGACATCCGCCCACTGCGCCCTCGCCCAAGGAGGAAATTCTCTTTCCTGCGACCGCGGGCGAAGGTCGCGCGCTCAAAAATACACGCGCGTGGGCGCCGTCCAATACGAAAATTCGGATGCGGCTGTCAAGAGGAGGGCTCGCGGTGGAAGGCTCACGGCCTTTCGTTGTTTATCCTCAGGCGAAAGAAGCGAACACGAGGCCGCCCCCCCCCTCCCTCGACCGCCCGGCGTCCTTGAGCTCGCTGCCCATCTCCTTCGCCCTTCTTCCTGCCCTGCGGGACGCCCGCCCGGCCGATCGCTCGCAACATCCCCTCCCCAGCATCTCCTTCATTCAATTGGGACCCCGCCCACCACCATCCCTGCCTTCTAGCACCCTCGCTCACCAGCGTCCTTTCCTACCAGCAACCCAGTCTACTTGCATCCCCGCTTACCACCATTCCTGCTTCTCAGCTGCAGCCTGTTCAGGCAGCCTTCTTTTCTATGAGAAATTCCTGCCTGCTTGCATCTTCTTTTAACTGAATTCCCGAGCCCATGACAACTGTGCTTTACAGCATCTTTGCCTATCACTCGCCCGACATTCGCCCGTCATGCGACCGTCACGCGCCCGACACTCGACCGTCACTCGATCGTCACTCGCCCGTCACTCGCCCGTCACTCGCCCGTCACTCGACCGTCACTCGACCGTCACTCGGCCGTCACTCGACCGTCACTCGACCGTCACTCGACCGTCACTCGACCGTCACTCGCCTGTTACTCTCCCATAACTGCAGTGCATTTCCACGTCATCTTCACGTCATTAACACGCAATTTCCACTCCGTCGCAACTCACTGTTTCTTTCTCCTTACTCTTCAGATTATGCCTGCTGTTTGCTCGCCACTGGCGTCCTGTCCTCACCACCACCGACCGCGTTTCGCAATGCTCCGTTTCCAATCGGGAAGCGCGTCGTCTGATCCTGACTTTGGCCGCGACGTCTGATTGCCCCAAACGCAATGAAAGCAGCAGCAGCTCATCTCCGGCTTCGGCCCTCATTTCGCGTGCGCCTCACCGCCCCACGTGCGGCTCGCGACGATAGTTGGGTTTCATTCACCCTCTCCCCCTCCCCCCCAAGACTCGCTTTTCACCCGCGGCGGAGCGCGCTAATAGAGAACTCTATTAGTGAGGCGGAGGGCTTCCTTTTTTTAGCGAAAATGGATATTAGAAGGGAGAAAAAGGCTGGGTAGGTCGCGCTTTCAAAACTCAGGATTTCATTTTATAAATCAATACTTGTACGATTTGATTATGCGTTGGGAATAATATAACTGAGAAAAGGCGCGCGCCAGAAAATTGCGCGCATAGAAGCAAAGACCTTTCAGACTTTTCTACACTCAACCAAATATTCTGAAAACATTGATTACAAAGATCAAGAGAAAAGAAGTATTGAAAGATGCACATAATATACAAAAATAACACCACATTTGTTGTAAGATTTTTCAAATCAATCCAAGGATTCCAGAAGGATAAAAATTTAAATTAAAATGTTACTCAATATTATTAGTTTCAAAGTTTTCATTTTTCATGTAAGAATATGGTAGAAGTATTTTTTTCAGAAACGCGCATGTTTTCAATATGTAGCGAACAACAATTTGCAGATGATTTCGCTTTCAGAAATTTTATGATTAGTTGAGTATTACATTTTGCTACAATTTTTGAGAAAATTCGTATTTATACTAATAAGACGTATTCACATAATGCGAAAAGAATATATATATATATATATATATATATATATATATATATATATATATATATATATTAATCTTCACTTTTAGAAAATATCTCTCCCCGTAGAATAGTAATTTCTGATATGAGTGGCAAAAGTGGCATTTTATTTTGCAAGTAGGGAAGGTTGCTCTACAAGTCTGGTAGAGAGACTGTTGCTATTCTACAAGCAAAATGAAATGAATTTTACGTGTGCCCTACATATTTTTAGATAGCCTTACTGACTTCCACTGTTTTAATTCATATATACAAATCACTTAATTGTGAACTATGTTATGTTAAGGTCAGTAGTGACTAGGTGAAAATGTTTTTTTACGTGGACCGTTACTTTATGAGTTTACCTTACCCTCATTACATCTCAGTTTCATCAAAATCTGCACTCCGAACAGTGCCACTTTAAAACCGCTCCTTTAATACGTCCTTCCATTGACTTACAGTCACATTGGTTCTCCTCTCTCTGCACAGTCGCGTCAGACTGTTCCAACTACCGGGCGATTGATTAAACAAAAGGGGAATTTCGGAAATTAAAAACCTAAGAGCAACCTACATCTCCCAAGGCTGAGGTATCAGCTCCGGCTCGGAGCTTAAACGTAAAAGATATATCACGTAGAACAAAGCCTCGCCTACGACCCTAATCTCCTCCAGACGCAGTTAATTCCGTGATTCAAACGCGGTCGGAAGAGGCTCGGGAGATGAGCCGTGTAGAGGGAGAGGGAGTTTGGGGCGGGAAGATCCAGGAAAAGGCGAAATGTGAAGAGGGAGGGGATTTGAAGATAGGACTGGTTTTATTTGATGAAACTGCCACTTTCGGACTTGAGGTATGGAAGTTACAAAACGGTGTCGTAACTTCATTTCACATCCCTAACATTCACTTCTTATACTAGTTCTCGCGTCCCACCAAATAAAATTACTCACAGGTAGGTCTTTTGTAAAATAGTCCGTAAAGATATTGCAAGTAATCAAAGGGTTTTATGAGATATTCTAATATAAAATGAGAAAGTCATATTTTCGCACAGGAAAAGCAATTGTTTTAAGTCGTGTTATTAATTTTCTGCAAATACAGGTTTCCTTCTCTCCCGACCGTCTTCTATTATGACTCATTGATGCTTCACAGTTATTACTGTGGGGTAGAACTAAAACGTTAGTTAATATAACAATACATTTTTTCGTAACTCTAATTTCTTTAATTCCTCTAGCACAAAGCTCCGAAAAGACGTTAGGCAGAGTTACCCAATAGAAATAATCAGTCATAATTAAAAACTCAATCAGAAGTCATAACTAAAAACTAGTGGTGTTCCAACAGCACATCCTTTTTCATATTATTTTTAACTTCTGCAATTTTCGAAAATTTAGAGAATTTCACGAAAATGAGACATGATGCTTTCAAGCGCCCTTCGATATTATTATTTGAAAAAATATAAAAAACAAATTTGGGACTTTTGATTTACTGATTAGTGTTGCTGGGTGCATCAACAGCTAAGAACATACACCCCGTAAGTTAAGTGCATGTTTTTCCGCGTGACAGTGATTTTCCCCTGCTGGATAACAAGATGTGTCGCAGACCTACATGTCGCAAGGTGTTTTTTATTTAGAACTAGCAGGACATTTTCCACCAGCAGGACAGCGCCCCTGCCAGAACGAACTTTGAACAATCAACTGGTCTCCCGACATGTGAGGTAGTGTAGTGCGAGTAAGTGCCATGTTAGGACAAGGAATAGGAAGGAAAGATAGAATCGGCACGTGACTCTTTTTTAGGGTAGACATTCGCCTGGCATTGGTTGGAGGAACTACGTAAACCTGGTCAGAGCAGCCGGCCGCTAGAATTCTCCTCCCGACTGCCGACCTACTTGTCATCTTGCGAGAGTTTTTTTTCTTCAGGTATCTACTGGCGGAGACTAGCGGGCACCCAGATGAGCTCCAAGCTCAAAACTGTCCTCGTGGAGGAGAGATCGCGCACGTCACATGGTCCACCGATACTGCTGCAGCATTTGCCTGATAGTGTTCGGAGAAATCCAGATTATCTATCTACCAGAATACCTATCTATTTAGTGTAGGGTCCGCGACCGACGGAACTTAAATGCAAAGACCTCAGGTCTTAATCACTGCAGAGATAGCGGCAATTCTGGCACTGTGCTAAAGCAGCAGTTAACCACCTAGGATAAACTATTTACTGGCCTACGTTTTCATTAAATTTGTACAAATGGAAAGGTCCCACTAGACTGAGAATCTCAATTTTCATAGCGTAACACACCAAACATCGTGTTTGGTGTTAGAAAAAAACTCTCAAGTTGTGAACAGAAAACAATTTTCGGACTTGAGAGATAGATACAGCCTTCAGTTGGACCCACGTGATACGTTGTTTTATTGAAAAGAAAATATGACTCATTCAACCAAAACGGACAACTCACACTACCTAGCCACTTCTCATTGAAAAACCGACTGTGACCCGTTAGAGATGATTTAAATACAACTTTTGTAAAGAAAATTTCGTTTTTTCTCAAGTCGTCGCTTGACCCGTTTTTTAGACGTTTTTTATAAAAATTATTTCTTTCCGTACCAAAAACAATTAAGACAAAAATCATAAGCAGTACCTAGAGTTCATTAAATGAATCTAATGAATATCTATCACTAAAGCACATCCTTCTGGAATGCCTCATCCATAATGAAGAAAGAAACAAGAGCCTAGGAAATGAAAATTCCAATACAATATTAACTTCACCAAGAAAAAATCATACACTTTTGCAAAAATATTTATATTTTAAGTAAATTGTAGTTGCATTTTATTAATGTATATTCGCTCACAGCCTCTGTTGTTTACGTGACTTAAAATAAAACGAATTAAAAAGAGATAATTGTGCTACGACGCGTGAATAAGGGAAGGGAACTAGGGGCGGTCGTGTTGCGTGAATCGCCGTCGGCATGACTCAGCCGCTGAGCCAGGGCTCGTACTGTGCAGCACCCCCGGGACCTTTGCCGTGAACTCCCTCGCTCCTCCCTTCTCCCTCCGGCCCTTCTGACCAGCTTCCCACAGGTAAACAGATCCTAAAACAAACGCTACGCGATACTTGCCGACGCGAGGACTTCGTCAATGATTAGTACATGCCAATTAGCACAGAGTAGCCCCACCCGCCGAGTATCAAATACCCTGGGAATGCCCATTAGCTTTCGTAATAACTTAAGTACGTATTGGGGGGAGAGGTGTCACCTTTCGACAGGTCCTTGCGTTCTATTAGCACCGAGTAACATGAGTTTTTAGAAAGAAGATATTTTGCATGCCGACTGCAAACCTTTGTGTTTATTAAGACCCATTACGAAGCGTGGTATCAAGTTCTTTTCAGGCAGAGTGATTTACAACCTCGCTCGTACACATGGGGTTTATAGGTAGTAGTAACTCGTAGTTTATGATCTTGCTGGTTCATTACTTTAGATCGTATCGTAAAAACTGAAATCGAATTATAACCTGAAATATAAGCACTTAATCAAAATGAGGAATTGTAATGAAACCTTAAATAGATCGGTGCGCAGGTGCTATTGAATATTTGAACACTATTTGTTCTGTAAACAATTTGATAATTAACTCTGTATTTGATACAGTTACATACATGACTAATACATTTAGGTAAAACAAGAGATCACTTTTGTGTCATTTTCTTACGGTAAACGGATATAATAAGAATCCAAAAGGTATACACAAATTTCAAATCCTGATTGGTATCCTCGATCAGAATATTTTCAGTTATATAATTATATGTGCAATATTGTCTTAATTTCCCCTTTATCTTTAGAAACAAAAATGTATACAATAAGATAAAATGGACACGTGAGAGACATATTTTCAGAAATTTTAGAGAAATTCTCAAAAAATGCCAAGCGCCACGTTTTTAAAATTAATGAGTAATCTAATAAAATACGCAAAATACATAAATCAGCAAATCAAATGTCTCGCAAATGTAGTACAATATGTAGTTGATAAATTGTAGGGATGCTTTAGACTTATGTTAGAAAAGTGATAGAAATTGGGAGTTGAACTAAAAACACTTTTTGCAATAAATAATTGTTGCTCAGCTTTTGCTTTGTCTGCTCTAAAACGAATCATTGTACAGCGAGATATCTTTTTCAAACTGTCATGAGAGTGTTAACCACAATGTAATGTGCTCTATAACGAATCATTATACACTGCGTTCCGCTATGTTCGAAATGTTCCCAAATGTTCGATGTCCCCAAATCCAAAGATCATACGCCTAAGGTAAACCGTCTGGTTGCGGGCGTGTATGAATATTCATCATTTTATTCTACCGATCGCGTTAATTGCTGTGGCAATCAGTCGTGTGAGTGAGGTGCAACATACCGGGAGGTGGCAGTGTTCCTCCTTCGCGAGAATGATTGATTGATGATTAATGCTGCCGGGCGCGTCTGCTAAAGGCATTAATGTTGTAAGTGTAGTGCATGATATATTGCATTGGTGGCGGTGAACTTCCCCAGATGGATGGAGAGATCCGATGCCGGCATACGGGATTTCCCCAACCAGGTATCTACCACCAGCGGGCCACCGTCCCAACCTTGACAAACTGTAACCTGCCGAAATGTGTGGCAGTGCATGTTAGCGTAAGAGGTGAAGATGGAGCAAGGAAGAAGAAAAAAATCGCGGTGGGTGCATGTTCCGTTTATTCGGGTACTACTTTGGCATTCGACTCATGTTGATTCGAAAAAACATGGAAAACTACCGATCAGAGCAGCCGGCCGATATATCCTCCAGAGAGGGACTGAAGTCGACCTAGCTACGTAGCTACTCGAAAATCCTGACTTCAAAAGGAACTTGTACCCAAGGACCCCTGCTCAGAGACAGTGCCATGATTTCAATTGATGCTCTGGGTCACCTCAGTCTGACATTTTAGCGAGCGCGTCAATTGCTAAGACCATTAGTCCTGTAAGTGTAGTGCATGCAACATTCCGGGAGGCAGCGGTTCCGTCCTCGCTAGAACGTGAGGCGCGGCGCCGTTGTACTCGACGAGCCACGATGGGTGAGAAATGCGTGCGCCAAAACGCAGAGCGCGAAAGGTGAAAGGCGGTGAAAGGCGAGCGGGGGTGGGGGGTGGGGGACAAGGGTGAAGGGGGAGGGGCGGACGTCGAGAGGCGCGCGGCAGATGTTTTATCGAGCGCCGCGCACTCACGAAACGTATGAATAACAAAGCGCTCCAATTTACCTAATGCGCCCGCAGACCGCCCCCCCCGTTCCCCCTCGATCCGTTCCATCCCGTCTCTGCCCCACCTCTTCTCGCGGGTTCGCGGCGTCATTCGGCGCAGGTTTGGCGGCGCCTCGCTAGACAGGCTGCCCCCGTCGCGGCCCCGGCCTCACAGTTCAAAGCGCTCACACCGACTGCATCCCGTGGCCAATTTTTCCTACGTCGTTTACCTGCCTGCACCAAAAAGATAGCCCGACTCCATCCCGTTCTGTTTTCCTTGTTCGTATGAGGTTTCATTTCTATGTTTCCCGTGGTCTGCTTAGAATCTCATTGATCGATTCTAATTTATCCATTTCTATCTGTTTTCAAGAAACATTTGTATGGCCTCGTATGGCTCTGTTGACATTGAAACCCCTGCTTAAAGTTTGTGGGAAGAAAATATGAAATCAGGTATCACGAGTATCTTCGTACCTCGCTGAACCAATTCCCAATATTCTACCACATTCACCTGCGTGCCAGGTTTTCTCTTGTCAGGTCCGAGAACATCTATATGCTCTACAAACTTAATCAAAATGATTACTCCTTTCGAAACACAGGATAAACGAAACTGAATGCAGTCGGCCTAAGCCTTCTCAGTTATCGAAAAGAGAAAAGCGATTAGCTGGGAAGCGAGGGAGAGGGAAAAATGGCCGCGGGATGCAGTCGGACGATTCCTAATCAAGGGGCATCGGCTTGCATTCTCTATCGCGCCCCCGCAGCCTGACGCGTGTCCTTTTCTTATCCTCTCATCAATCCCATCACCCAACTTTGGGTTGTAACCGCAGTTGCCAGCTCTAACCCAGTAAAAAGTACTGTTGTTTGTAAAGTACTGTCTACTTATTTTTACTTTCATTTTGTTATTTGTTATAAACAATTTAATGTGAAAACAGAAAGTGATGTTCTCTTATTTTAAAGTAAATAGGGTAATGTACCTTAGTTGCAATGTGAGAGAACATGACCTCATTGTTTTGCTCGTATATTTCAACAATGCAGAGCTACAAACAACTTTTACTATCTCGCACATCGTGTTTGGCGTGACAGCACACTGATTCTTCTAGTTTTGATATGCAAAAGTTATAATTACAGTACAGTGCAATAAATAAATTTTTAGCATGGTTAACTAGGATATACCGACAAATAAAATATAGGTAAAATGTATTGCCCCGAGGGAAGGAGATTAAAAAAATGTACGGCACTGAGAAAACAAACATTTTTAGAGAATGAAATTTCTAGATAGATAAACGAAAATAATTCTTATAAAAACATCTTGTTTAAATTTGTTTATACTGCGTGTTTTATTATCTTTTCTTACGTTTCGAGTAACAAGCTACAGAATCTTCTTCAGATAGAAACATAATTGTATTTAAGTCTCATACCCTTGATACCTCGTGCTTATGAGGTCGTTGTTTCAAATAACACCCTCCTTGCCTCTGCATTACTATCAACCTAACCTCGTTCTTCCCAACATCTGGCCTCATGGAGCCCCTCTCGCTCTGCTGGTCGAGAAAACCCACGCTGCTCTCCCGTCCCACCCCCTTCATCCTCATCCTGGTCCCGCCCCCTCCCCCTCCCCCCTCCGGTGCGGTCGGGCGATAGAAGCGGTTCGTTGGTCCTTTATGCATACGTTTCAGATTCCCCGTTCAGCCGACAGATTTCCGAGCTGAGTTCCAACCGCTGCTGCGGCGGAGGGAAGATTTTAGTGATGAAACCGCGGACGGAAGTCCTTTCCTTTGTCGTGGAGTCAAACGTATGCGTGCATGCTATTTGAAAGCCTCATCAGATATTTGCAACCTACAGTTGCCTCTCTAAATGTCATTCGTACCAGTACTGGAGTACATAATCTCATTCACTATGAATTGCCACTCCTCAGAACATATTTTAATCTTTATTGCCTTTTCAAAACAAATCTGTGAGACAGACCAGGGAGGAGAAAATCGCTTACGGTAGTTTCTTCATGTAACTGATTTCAGGAAACAATCAACCCAACTAGTCAGGGCAACTGGTCTCTTGAATTCTCCCTGTCAGCGCCAACATTACACCACCATTCCATTACATCACCGAAGCGGCATAGTGTCAGTACAAGTCCGTTGCGGTTACGGATTTCAGAGCTGAATCCCAACGACACACGCTACGGCCACTGCCACTTTTTAATCAATCATACAATTATTTTTCAGTTGGTTTGTTGTTTAGTTTTAATTGGTTCAAGAAACAATTTTGTAAGAAAAAATAATAAAACTGATCAAGATTAGCAACTATGGTGAAAACGTACTATTTAGACAAAAGATTATGATTGCCATAATTAAATAATTTCAAAATAACTGTTATTAAATTAATAGAGTCGTAATATCAATAAAATATAAACTATTAGACACACCAAACCAGTAATGAAAAGTTAATGAAGGTCAGTGATTGATTCCGAAATGTCAAATATGAAAAAAACTCAAAATCAATCTCTTAGCACTTTTCAAATAGGGAAAAAACTTTTCAAATAGAGAAGACTGCGTCACTCATAATATACGTTGGTTTGTCAGAAGTTAACCTCAGTAAAAAATAATAAATAAAAAGGACCCAAGGTATATTCGCATTCAATTTTGTACTAACTCTTTGAAACCGTAGTAATTGCTACTCCTGTTTATTAAAAGATTTGATTTTATAATTTTTTTAAAATTTCCCTTCTAAAATTTTACCAATAAATTATTGATACAACGATTAATACATATTTATAGTAAATTTCTCAAGAAAATTAGAATATCTAATTGTGTAAGTTGAGTATTGTAGAAATAAAATCACCTAAATAATAGAATAGTTGCCGACCTTAGAGTAAAACAAAGAAACAAGACCCAACAAACATGACACCAAAAGAGGATGTCTCTAGCGTTCTGCCGTTCCTTCCAATACGGTAGCGATCTCCCAGGTGCAAAATGTGTAGCGCTTACGCATTCACTAAAAACGCGCCAGAGAAATGGATTGAGTAACGGACTCTCGCTGCCACCAGGCAAGCCCTTTTCATGGCGCGAGGTTGCCAGCAGATCGTATCGGTTGATGGAACGCGCCGCTAAGTCGCGCTAATCCACCGCCCGATACGATCGCTCCAATTTACAGCGCTTTCTTTGCAAAGTGACTGAGCCGGAGGATTAATGCTGTTGTGTGAGCACAGGCCGTTTGCCTACATCCAGCCAACAATTCGCTCAATTTAGTGGCGGTATTTCACTTTTTCTGTAATGTGAATAAGTCTAGACTCTAGCGATAAAGCAAGATTCTTGCACCTGATTAGATTCTCGCTGTTTCTTTTAGAATACCTTCACGTCATCAAATTACGATAGTAAAAAAATATGATTGTTCTGTCAGACTAAAATTTTCAAGGAAATTAATGCATCATAGAATACAATGAGAATGTACAATTTTGTGCCTTTTTTATTACTAATTTTCTAAATTCTTACGATAAGTTAGAACGCTAATTAATTTTTATTTCACAGCGCATCTTTACCCTCCCAATTTGCAGTCTGCAGGGGCATTTCTTGCTCGTTTTTAAGGGAAAGAGGCTCAATTGTGGGCGGAGAGAAGCATGTCTTGCGCGTCTCCGCTCTTCCTAATGAGCTCTCGATGCGGCGTCCAGTGCGTCTCGAGCTGGAAGCACAATGGGCACCGGCTGCCGGATGCGCGCTCGCGCCCTCGAGGTCTCTTGAGCGGCCACAGACGATGGCTGAGCGATTCCCGAAGGCTTCGGGATATTGCTGAATGGGGAGGGATGGTGAAGGGTCCCGAGGACGACGCAGGTTGCGAAAAGCGGAGGGCGGCGGAGGGCGGCGGAGGGCGGCGGAGGGCGGCGGAGGGCGGCGGAGGGCGGCGGAGGGCGGCGGATGGCGGCGGAGGGAGGCGGAGGGTTGATGTAGGAGGGCAGATGGATGAGGGCGGATGGCGCAGGATCGAGCCCCTTGTGTGGAAGGATTTCTTCAACCGGGATCGGGGACTAAATAGCTGAACCGTAGCACCTGAAATAAGAGTTGAAAATCCCTCTCCTCTGGGCGTATGAAGCTCCATGGCTCCGATCTATTGTGGACGGACGACGGAGCAAACCTTAATCAACGTTCCGCCTACAATCCTTCATTCCCCACCCACTTTTCATTCTTATTATTAGAGCGGAGCGATCACCAATCCCGCATTCCCCGCCGATCAGAAATAAAATCTCCTAACGCTGCAGAGGTCCAAAAAAGCAACGATGAACCGCGACTACTCGAAGATGAGTATTGAGATATTCAGGTCGAGATATCGAAGTAACAAAAAATAATTTGAAACATGACCAACGTCGTCTTGAGGAGGACAGAATATTCTGTTGAATTTAGAAAAACAAAAACAAACAATAATAAGCATATGCGATCGACAAAAATAATCATTATGTGCAGGATTGAATTTTCTCGTTAAAAATGATCGTTAAGAATTTCAAAAAAAGTTTTTAGAAATAATTGTTGGAGAAGCCACCATGTTTCTGTGCTTTCTTTTCAAAGCTAAATAACTTGACCCCGGTTGCCCGGAAAGGGAAGAAAGTCCGCTTCGCCCAGGTGCTGCCTGGCCGGCGGAGAAGCAGGCAAAGGGAAAGGCTCGAGAGCGCCGCGCGTTCTGACTGCGGGCGCTCCAAATGGGCTCATCTGTCGGTTAAACGCCCCACATGCGCGGGCGGAGGCAGAGGCCAACGTCTGAGCGCTTTGCTCGCGCAGATCCTCCTTTGCCCTTTAGGTTCTTTTGCCAGACTAGACGCGAACGAGGCATTCGCTAACCTCAGAATATTTACGAGCAACGCAGCTTGTAGAGAGAGGACTCAGCACCCCACCACTATACAATTCTTCAGTAATATGGCTTTTCAGAGAGTGCAACCATACAAAGAACTATTGAAAATTATTTGAAAAACATCGGTTTGAAAGCAGAATATTTTGCGTCTTCATAAAAACTTACTTCAGTTCCTGAAGTACGTTTGCAAAGAAGTGTACGGTCGAAAGAGTCCATAGAGCGAGAAAATCTATATTACGCCCTCTCCACATAATGTGGGCTGTTTTCTCGAGGTGAGTCCTCGTGTGGACTGTCGTGTACTTGAACCGGGTTGGCATGAGGGATTATTATTGTTATCACATAGGCGGCTAAATTAATTCCAATTTGTTGTCGTACTTGGAATTCAATCATTTTGACAATGCATTCGGGCTAATTAAGAGCAAAGAGCATACATTTCAAACGCCACACCTTCGAGATAGTATAATTTCCCCCCCCAAAAAAAACACCGGCTACCTTTAAAAGGGGAAGGGAATTGATATTTTCGAAGGAGACGCTTTGAAACGGATTTTTAAACTGCTTTCAAAGACGACTGGAAGATTGGGCCACCTTCCGAGTGTCGCACCGCCAGCGTTGAATTTAATTTAATTGAATTGATGCCTTATTTTCCGTGGCGAGACTCAGGCCATCAGGTCCCCTCTTCTGTCATACCACGCAAATTTCGGTATGATCCTTTCACTAACTAGCGGAGAAAGGAAGTAATTCTTGGGCGACGAACCAGGCGATTTGAATTTAGCTCAGAGGCTTCAATTAAGCTTGAAGATATTTTATATGCAATAAATCTACTAACAAGGGACAGCCGGCTTTACTTTCCTTCTAAGGAAGGCATATCAAGGATTTTCTCGCCCTTAAAAATCCACGGTTTCGATCGTATTACACACGCTAACATGGGTATAACAATCCGATACGCTAACAGTTACACCATCGTCGCCGCAAGCATTGGCGACAGAGAAATTAGAGTTTTCCACAAAAGAAGCGGCAGAAACATATTTTTGAAAAATCAGAGCAGCCAAGCGCTTTCGCAAAGGATCCCCTCGCCAGTGTAGAAGCAAAGTAATACGCACGTGTTCAAGGTGAGTGAAGTAAAGATTGTATTATTACGTGAAGTAGGTATTACATTTCCGAAGCTCCACGGCGATAAATGCTCCGTGAAACACGGTGTTTGCGCGCGATCCCCGTGTGACTTTCATTACACACGAGCATAACAAGGTGTGAGGAAAACGCTTTCCTTGCGCCCAGACAAAGGAAACACTGACGTCTTCAATACTCAATTATTTTTACGCCCAAGTGTTAACCGTCTTGATAACTCGTTTTCTTAATCTTTCTTTGTGTTAAAGGATTAGAAAGGCATGCAGCAGTTTCTGCGGTTCGATATCTTCAAAAGCTCAAGCTATATTCGTACCCTAACAATTATTCTGCTGTAGGTAGTTTCGTTTCAGAAGTTTATAAAATTGGTCCATCCCTTCTTTAAGAACTATGTGTTTTAATTTACTGAAACTTTGAATAGATATAAAAGTTTTTGGAAATATCGTTTCGACAATTCTTTTCACAAAGGAGAAAGTTTCTGCCTGGTAAATATTAGTCTTTTACTACACTACAAAACGATTGAATCATATTTTATCGCTACGAATTGTTATTGAGTATACCAAAAGTGGCTAAAAGAAACTCCAATCATCAAATTGGATAATCAATACGGTCTTGCTAGCATGATTTGAGGATCGTTCACGCAAAAACAAACTTGTTCATCGAGGAAAAAATCATTGCAGTAATACTAACGACCGTCAGCTGCATCTTCTGTCCTGGTGTGGAGGAGAAAAAGCAAATATGTCCCTCATCATTTTACTTGTAAACCTGCGAGATTCAGGCAAAATCCAATATGTACGCAGTGTTGTTACAAGCAATAAATAACATGTCCGCGCAACCAATAAGATGCCAAGAATCACGATCACGTGACTGCTCATGCCGCGTGGTTCATTCCGCCCGTGACGTCCTCACAACAGAGTCCTATTTTATTTATTGGCAGATTGGGATCTCAAGGACACAATAACTTTGAGTTGTATGTGAAATAACGTCCTGAATATCAGAAATGTGAAGCGAATCATTATTCAGAAAACAAGAAAAGGAAAGAGTATTCATACAGTCACAATTATCCCACAACAATATTTTAGATTTGATGTTGATCCTTTGGAAATGTGTCTTATCATTAATGAATATGGTACCGTTGAACCTTCAGCAGGTGTGATTTGACAGGGGTATACCATTGGCAACGAGATCTAATGTAGAAGGTCTATTGACTAAACAGACAGATACTCCTGGCCTGCAATGATATTCCTTGGTATTAGGTAAACCAATAGCTGAAAATCAATCCAATCAAAATGTAATGAATAGAAAAGAACTGAAAGATAAGTGATTGTACAGAAGATGATCATAGCTGGCACATATTGATTTTAATTTATTTTTAGTTCTTTGTAATTTCTTTAGAGGCCAAACAATGGTTACATTAGCTACTAAAATTGTTGAAGTAGTATTGTCTGCTTAGAAAAATAAAATATTTGCATACAAACCGCACTTCAATAATTTATTTCATGATTATAATAGTAGCCCTATTTTATGCTAAAGCAAACATGTCCAAAGGTGATTTGGACAAAAGCAAACATGTCCAAATTTTCCGAGCGAAAGCAAACATGTCCACCGTTTAACCTGAAATATCGTTATAATTATAAATAACTGATTTGATAGCAGTATACGTAGTCTATTATAACTATACTGGTAACGCGTACAGCATACTACATTGTTTAAAAAGGCAACATGTCAACAATCAGTTTTTCTCTGTTTCTGGAAAATCTGGTTTGATGGACATGTTGATATTTGCATGCACGCTCCTCACTTATGAACGCAAGGTTTTCTGCTAAAAGCATAAGAACTTCTTTGTTTCCTTCACTGTTCCTCCCAGGCAACTTGTTCCTGGAATAGTTGGTTGTCGCTTTCATATGTCGGTACTGCTTCTACTATTGATATGTATTAATCGCAAGGAAATTTCTTATGTTTTGAAATTGATTCACCAATATGACTATCGAAAAGTGACAAGGACACAGCGGAGTGCTTCATACTATAATGTAAACTAGCGTACCCGTGCGAGAACTCTCGCATGTTAATCCCCACCCTTTATGGACCGTATTATTAAATTAACCTCGTACTTACACAATACCAAACAAAAATACAAACAATGCAGTTGACGTTAAAAACTAATTTTCAATAAAGGTTTACTCAATATTATAGAGACATGTTCTTCGAACAATTCACATTTCCTTATAAACATTCGAAATTCCAAGAATAAAAAAGACATTAGATTTTTGCTTTCCTTGAAGGTCACAAAAATATTAGAAAAGGTTTTTGCTCTTGGGACAGCCAATTTTCCATGCAAAAATACAGGACTGGGCAAGTACAACTCTACTCGTTGCAATATTAATAAACTTTACTGAATTTGTTAAAATAAATAAAACGAGTTTTGGAGGACCAAGGCGTCAGCTAGCTGAGGTGCAAAAATTAAAAAAATATTTGTGTGAAAAAATATAGAATTTTTCTGTGTTCTCTATAAAAGTACTTCCGAGTCCAAAAATAATAAAACAAATACTTTCGTCTTTGAGTAATAAATATCATTTGTTACCAACAGAAACAACTCAGTATGCTTAGACGTCACTTCGGTACATGCGAGTGTTGCTCAAACGATGTTTATGTATTGAGTTTGTTAGCAAACAGACACCTTAAGTTTAATGTCAAACAATGTTTAATTTATAATAATTGTGATCGTTGACAGTTGTCGAATGACTTGCGCTATTCATTCTATAATTTTAAATTTGGTTGCTTTTTTTCAAATTATTTCACGTAGTATTGTCAGCTAGGGTGTTTTGATTTTTGTTGTTCATTTATTTCAAGATATTTTACTTTAGTTAATTTAAATGGTTTGTTGCGTGTGACAGCCGTATGTATACCACTGAAATAATATAGGGAACGATTGTGTTCCATTCTATTTATTCAATTCTACTCTTTGGTGAGTCAGTGCATCAATTCTTGATTCAAAAGATCTCGTATTACATTTAAAATAAACCTATTAAAGTCTGAGAATGAATATTGCACAAATTTGAAATCTGAACTCCCAAACACGACAGATATTATTCCACATCGTACATCATCTCAAAAATGTCTTATGCCACTAAAACGGTCTTTTGTCTGTTTTCCAAAATTGATTAATTCAGCAATGCACCAGTGCTTAATACGGCATGAAGTTAATACTTTATCCATGATTGATGCCGACTACTACATTACACAATATTCTTTGCATTGCATTGTGAAGAGTAATCATTAACCACAACATCCAGGGGGGTTTGCTCAGGATAATAATTTCAATGAAAACTAATTCCCTTTGTGACCCAAATATAATACCAAATGGAGGTAGTATTTGAGACGTGGGATTATCTGAGCTGTACATTGATAGCAATCAAGCAAAATTAAATAGACCATACAAAGCACCGCGCTGAACCATTTCCATGAATATCGATGTACTTTTAAAATTGTCTGAGCACTGAGATTCTGGTCCATCCGGGATTTGCATACTAATACGAAATTTACCAACCTTTTGGTCTTTTTGTGAAGTAAAACCACGTTTCCATGCATGCGTTTTATTCCCTAGAGGTCAGAATTATTGATATGATCTACACAGAAAATTATTTGGAGGGTGTTTATATGTAACTATATTGATAATCGATTTTTTCTTTTCCATATTCCTGACGCAATTTTTTCAGGTCTTTATGGTTCTTTTCAACATTCGTAATTGCATCAAAGTGTTCCGGAACGTATAAAAAATGTTTCACTTTTACTCGGAGTATTATCTATATTTTTTATGTTTTCCGACGCAAAATTTTCCTAACTAAATGTTCTTCTTTGAGATGTAGTCAAGGACGAACGTTGATAAATCGTAATTAAATAATTCTGATAAACAATAAGTTTATTTTGTAATGTACTTCAATTTATAAATTTCAACTTTTGTAAACTTCAATCCGCAGTGGGTTTGCTCGCGTGTGGGTCAATGCGTGAGCACCATAAAGAGCTCAGCTGAAATAATCTGTTGTAGGTGACCCTGTGTAAACAAATAGAACATTTCTGTACGGGGACAATCCTTAGTTTCTCGTCTCTTGTAGTGGTTCACACTTCCTAGCTTCTCGTTTGTCTCATTAAGGACGGCAACAGACTACACCGAGATATATTCTGCGAGAAATATGCGACGAGAAATTACGAAATAGGCCGGTGAGAGTGCGACCACACCCTAGAAATATGTCATTTGATGACTTGAAATGCTTTTATGTGCCACAAGCCGAGAATGGTGACAGCACTTAGATATAGATCATCTGCGAGTTAAATGTTTGGCTTATTGAATGCTCTTTTTTAATTTTTACCCGTGAAATCCTAGTTTTATTTCCATAATCGTAAATCGTTCATTTGAGTTAGAATTGCCTAAAGAGAAATTCATTACTCCACTGAATATTAAGTATTATTTAATGTAAAAAAGAACGTTTTCCTACTTCATTTCCGTTTAATGAAAAAAATTCAAGGAAGAAATTCAAAACACACATCAAATCACTTCTTTTTAGTTGTAAATATTATAACCTGACTCGTTTCTACGCACTGTTTAGTGTGTTTCTGCTTAAGGATGTGTAATGACGTCTTTCTTACCAATGTGATCTTCGGCCCTCTATGCAGAAAATCTCTACCAGTCAGATTGTCTACAGAGAAGCAATGCTTAAAGTTTCATTATCTATGTAAAGCATAGGTGTCTCTTGTTTACAGAAGCTGGTGCATTTGAAGTGAATAAATGTATTTGCCACGCCGTTATATTTTGCGACGGATTCCGCGACACGCATTCCATTCAAACTATTCTGCTCTCTTAAGGTTCTAGTGACTGTATATATAAACCACCTCATCAAACAGTCCACTTGCAATTCTCCCATACACTGAACCAGACAGAGTAACGTGTCTACGGGAAGGCGTGACTATAAGACGACGCCTGTGTTTCTACGAAACGAATATGCACGTTTATGCACGAGTTTCAATTTTTTCTGCACATTTTAAAAGCGTTGAAAAATGAAACAACCTCCAAGCAATAAAAAAGAAAAAGTAATAAAACCCTGAACGATGAAAAAGTAACTCCTTACTAAAACTAAGATACACAAAAAAAACCACGTTCAAGTCCATTGTTGACTCCACCCTCACTGGTAAGAGTCTGTTAATAAATGGTTGTAAAGTTTCGAAACGATTATGCACTGCAGCCCTTTCGATTTTGTTTTCGAAACAGTTTATAAGCGTTGAAAGATGAAACAACCAATCATTGAGAAGGAAATAGTAAAAAAGTCCTAAACGATGTAAAAAAAACCTCGTTACTTAAATAAAGATGTAAGAGAAAAAAAACAGAGTCCATCGTTGACTCCACCCTCATTGTTGTGCGACTGTTAATAAATGTTTGCAGGGTTAGCAGCCCCGATCGCCACCGTCGCGCATCCCCACCCACCACCACCACCACAGGGGCCACACCAGCGGCCTGGCCTCTCGCGCGCGTAATTAGAAGAACGCAGTCCCCAGGCGCCTTTGTGCGGGCGGTGTTATGTAAACGGCGCCGATAAAGAGCCTGCGAGGAAAGAGACTGCCTCCGCCGGCGGCGCCATAGTCCAGCGTCCGGCTCACGCACACCGAGCGTCTTTTTTTTTTTTTTTTTTTTTTTTTTTTTTTTTTTTTTTTTTTTTTTTTTTTAGCGACCATCCCGACCGTCTTCTTATCTTCTTAATGCCCCATGCCACCGCCATTCCTGCGTCTTCATAACGCCCCCCCTCCTCCGTTCTTGTGGATCCCTGTCAATGGGTGCGCTAACAATCATAGAAGACTCTTTCTCCGGAATTCGTTATTTGACACCATTTTTTATTTTATTTTACAAGCTTTGATTTCGCATCTAACTGACGAAGGGCATATCCTGCTTTATTATGAATATTTACAATTTATTTGTGTTAATTTGTCATCGAGCTTAAGGGCTTATTCACTAATAAACCCATTATTTATCTTGTTATTATTGCTATTATTACTGTTATATATAATCTTATTTTTTCAAATACGTTTTTGGAAACCTGGTAAAAGAACTTCATACTTCATATATATATTTCAAATTTTAATTAATATTTTATCCAAATTTTCATTAAAAAGTGGAGCTAATATTCAAAAGATATCGTTTAAAGTATCTGAATATGCTCAATTTTGAGCTTGTTCATAAAAAATTGTTTTGGAGAAGATGGTTTGAATGATTGAGGCGCTATGTTGCCCATAGACAGACAGACTGATAGGCGTTTGCTGTCAATCATTATTTTAGGGAGAAGAGCTCACAAAACGTGATTTTTGTACTACACAACGTCTTATACAAAATAAATCACTTCATACAGGAACAAGATTTATCCACATTTTCTGTACTACTAGTTTTTTTTTCTGTCAAGGAATCGCCGATACCTTCCAAAGTATTTCAGTACTTTCTCTTTACTACGTACGTACGACGGGGCTGCTGAATTGAGTGGCAGAGGAAATTATGACCTTCTAGAAAACCTGCCACGAACTCAGTTTGTCCTTCACAAATTTCACATGTATTGACCAGGATTTGAACCCCAGTTTCACGAGGTAGGAGTTGAACAGTCTGAAGTCGCATGGTCACATTGGTGACTCCTACATGTTGAGTAAAAAAAACAACAAACTTTGTATACCTTCACCTTGTATACCTATAACCACCGCTTCCTTTCCTCCCACTGACGATTGATTCCAGGCTTCGTAGACCCGTAAATTCAGTGGATAATCTTATGTCGCGGAAGGTGGCAGCGACCTTTCCCCACTGGCTGGCGCAATTCGGCTCCGACCCACGGCTTTTCCGCAGGTATCGCCCACCATTGGGGTACAGCCCCAGCTGGGCAAAGCTCGAAGATCCCCACTGGTCCCGCGAGAAGTGTAGTAGTGTAGTGCATGTAAGAGAGAGTCTGTGTAGGTAAGGAGTGAGGATAAGACAAGGAAGAGGAAGATAAGATCCTTCGCGGCCCGTGGCCCGTTTGATATGGCACTGCCCCGGCATTTGCCTGGTGGTGATCGAAAAAACCACGGAAAACTACCGATCAGAGCATCCGGTCGCTAGAATTCCCCCCCAGACAGCAGCAGAAGTCGACCCAGCTATTTCACTATTATGGAAAATCCTGCCACCGTTAGGAGTGGAACTCTTGGTCCGCCCGGACAGAGGCACTGCTGTGACATCGTTTGATGCCCTGAGCCACCGTTGCCGGTCTCTATCCTCCGCCTCCACCTATGTCCTCCTCATCCGCTGCTCTCGCCTCCCATCCCTACTGCTCTACTTCTCGTGCGTTCCCCCCCCATCGACCTTTCCCCTCCCCATCGCGACCGGAGGCCGTGTAATGGTCGCGATTGTGCTCTCGCGCGGCGCCTGGAACGGGCGAGGAAGAGGCGTCGGCGGAGGGGAAGGAGGAGAGGGAGGGGAAGGGAGGGGAGGGGAGGTGACGGTTATTAATGGCGCCTGGGTCGGCCTGCGCCTGTCGCGGCCGCTGTGCCCCCGTGCCATCTCACCACACCGCTCCCTCCTGGCGACAAACTCCCTTTCCCCGGGTCTCACCCTCGGATCTGCACAGAGCCTTTAAAATATGATAGAAATAGTAATAGTCAGAGTGCATTTCTGCATGAGTGTATTTCTATCATTATATGAAAGAACTCAAACATTTTTGGAAAGTGATCTATTACATAACTAAAATAAAAATAAGTGGAAAATAAGCTATAAAATGATTTACAAATAAGGGGACCTAATTATATTAAAAATACTCATAAATTTGTTTGAAGATGTTTATTTATTCAGTGAATTTTACAATTTTAAATAAAATTTATATATGTAAAATTTTAATCAATAATCAATAATTTTAAGAGGAAATGTAATTCTTAGTTCCGATCTTAAAAACCGATAGTTAGGATATTACGGAAGATTCCTGTAATTTTGAGAGTTCGAGAAACAGAGTCTATTACACTAGTGAATTTCGTCATATACTGATAATACCAAAAACAACTTTCTTTTAGTGTGTCATTGTAAATTCATGAAACAGTTACTAAAGGAAGGGAAAAGAAAAGACAAAAGAGTAGAAATGACAATAATCACGCAAAGGTAAAAAAATATCTAAACAATTTTGAGCAGTATTTGAGAATTTCTTGTTTTTTTACTTCTCAATTCTGCGCATATTTCACTGAATATTTCGCGAAAAAAACACAATTTTCAAAAATAAAAATAAGTCGAAAAAATTTCATACTTACTGTCATAAAATTTCATACTGAATTTTCGAAAATTCAGAGTTAACAGTGAATATTAGACCTATGCCTAATTTCTAGTCTATTCTTTATTAGTGTATTTCTCCCTTCTCTCACAAGAACTCACAGAAGTTATTTTGAGAACATTTTGAAAATGTTCTAGGTGCTTCATGTAAAGTACTTCCAAAAGTAAAACAATGTCTTTCACGATCGCAGAGCTTTCACTCGGGCCAGAAGGACCGGAGATTGTTCATTTTAGTAAATTCCTTGAATAATTTAGAACACACGGACAGACGGATCGACGTTTTGAAAAAAAACATCTTTCTGTATAAGAGAACCTCAAAATGTGTATTTCCGTTGAAATCTTCAAATTGATTTATAGAAGTTTTACACAACTTTCCCTTCACTAGATATATTGTTTCGTGTAAACGTAGGCATACGATTTTAAAAAAATGTTAAAATAACTTTCGTTCTTCGACCCCAAAAAATATTGGCAACATTATAATTTTTACGAGTAATTTTTTCATATTTTTTCAATAAACCTAAAACAAATTGTCTTTAGAATTATGGGTACTATAGTTTTTTAATAAATATCTAGTAAATACATTTGTATTTAAAGTGATTGTATTGACCAACTGACAAATTCTATTGAACGCTCAACATGTTATGTGTCGAACCGAAACCAAAATCAAAACTATCTTTGCCCGATCAACATAGTATCCTGTGTGCAGCCAAACGGGAGCCATTGACTTTGAGCTGTCCAAAAAGGAAGCACACAACTCGGCGTCATTAGCAGTTCATGGATGCGGCCTGTTTCTGCCCCAGCGTTGCACTGACCCCTAGCCTTGTGCGCAGTTTGAACCGTTAGATCTATTGTCGTAGTTTCAGCGCCACTCAATAGAGCGCGATAGTGCGGTGCCCGTTGGTCTTTTATTCATGGCAGAACAGCACTTGGCGGAAGTGGCAGCGTCGAGAGGGAAATTGCACAATACGCCGCGGGCAGTGCCAGCTTCAACTGGCACACACCTGAGCGGAGATATTAAACTGGCTAATTCCCTTCGTTTATTGGGGCTCATTATGCAAATTTACCTCTCTGCGCATGCTCCATTTGTCATCGAGATGGTCACACGTTTTCGTATGTCGCTTTGCGTGATTTCGTATGATTATTTAATTG
Source organism: Gryllus bimaculatus (assembly GCA_017312745.1). NCBI lineage: Eukaryota > Metazoa > Arthropoda > Insecta > Orthoptera > Gryllidae > Gryllus > Gryllus bimaculatus. The sequence continues at coordinate 1,099,043 of BOPP01000127.1, read as the reverse complement.
CTGGCCTACTTACGTGTATGTTTGTTGTCTCTGGTTTTTATTTACAAGCTTTTTAAAACAGATGATTACTTGGATAGGTGTACTCACTGTTTTGTTTTATGTTCTTCTGAAGCTTGATGATGTGTTTCATGAGAATGTATTAATCCTTCAAATGTTTATGCACTGATTTTAGCAAATAATACTTAAACAACGTACGTACTGTACTTTCGTTAAGATCAGGAGACCAATAATTTCTTTAATATATTCTAATATATTTTATTAATGACATAACTAGAGGTAGGAAAATACGAAGAGAGAGAGAGAGAAATATAAAGAGATCATGTCATTTTTCGATTATAATTTTTAGTTAAATGAGAAGGATAATTTCTTAACTTATTTACTTCTTAATTCTGAACAAATAAGTGTATAAAACTATTCAGACATAACGATTGAAATACTGATAACAAAACACCTGTTTCTTGAAACGCGCAATAGATGCATATATTTTGCAAATGCCTTTATAATAGCACCGTCAGTAATTCATACAAAACGTATTTTCTTAAGTAAGAGCACCAAATCGTGAAACAAACTTCATTATTCACATGATCAGGAAGCACTTTGGTACCAAGGAAACGTGTCTAACTCAAATACGAGTTATCTTTGTTAATATATTAAAAAGAATTTCCAGAACCTGCCCTGAAATTGATATTTTGATAATTCGTTTTCCAGTTTAGTTATTTCAGTTTTCCTTAGAGTAGATTCATATATTTTAAAACCGTACTCCTAAAGGTATTAAATATTCCTGTGGCAAATGCAAAACGATCTCAAAACACTCGAGGGCTAGGCAGAGCATTGCATGCATTTCAATCTAAAGAGGTGCATTGTGAATACCAATCTCTACAACTAGGTACCCTTTCCGTTCAAACTGCCTGTTCGCAGGACAATAGCGGCGTGACGTGGCGTGCTTCTCTCGCCGGGGCTGCTGTGTGGAGGGCTGTCGTAGCCCATCGAGTCTGCCAGATGTCAACAGCGCGCCGCCCACCCGGAGCGCCTCGAGCCACTCGCCCTTCGACGCTCCTTGCGTTGCCCACCACCCCACACGTGGAGCCCAGCCGCTCTCCTGTGACCCCTGCTATCCCACGGAACACCCCGCCACTCTACAACGCACGTCGTCGCACCTCGCCATGCCGCTCACCGTTGCTGCCTGTCTGCTTCTCCACACCGTTCTTCATTCGCCATGCCTCCCACCACCGCACGCCGTAGTAGTACTAACCCTCCCCCGCCTCGACACGCCCCTTGCTACGCTCGAATTAGTGCCGCTTGTCTCCTCTGATTGGGATGACTTGGGTTTGAGTTCCGACGGCGGAGAGTAGCTAGAGAAGTCAATTTCTGGAAAAGTCTGGAGATCTAGCGTCCGGCTGATCTAATCGATAATTTTCTAAGGTTTCCCTCATCAATACCAGGCCAATGCCGGGTCAGTTATTGGTGTCTCTGCAGTACCTACGACCGGGAACTTCAAGAGTCGAGTCTCGGCAGTGGCTGGATTTTCGACACCTGCTTCATAGCTAGGTTAAATTCAGCTGCCTGGAGGAGAAATCTCGCAGCTGGTTGCTCTGATAGTTTTCTTCGGTAGTTTTCTGTTTCTCTGGCGAATGATGGAACAGTACCTAACAAACTGACCACGGACCGCGCAGGATCTTGCCTTCCCCTTCCTTGTTTTATCCTTACCCCTTCCTTACACACATTTGCACTAACATGCACGAAAATGTCAATCATGTAGAAAAAACAGTGGGGGCCATGGAGCTTGTCCTGGCTGGTGCGGTGCCCCGCTGTTGAGAGATACTTGGTCGGGGAAGACCCTGCTGGTTAAAGTATAGTTCGGCGCCTGCTGGATCTCGCCTCCAGCAGGTAAATCCCCTTTCACCTCCTGAGATAAAACATACATTACACTTACGGGACTAATTACCGTATTGGCCCGGAATCCCTAAACGATCAATCAATCAAATCCGGAGATGCTTCTGTAGGAAAAGAACCGCGCGCGATCTCTTTCCTGTCGTCCCCTCGCTGCCGGCTGCGTCTTCGAGGTAGCGATGCGACATCGTTGGCCATGTTTATAACATCGATGTATTAACACCGATGTTTTTATCGATGTTATTTTCTTTCGCGATGTTTTGTTTCTGAATGAAAAAAAATCCCTGACCACAATAGTGTAAAAGGTAAAATATGACATTGTAACTGATACTGATTATTGATGGGTTAGAACCAAACGATCTGTTTCCACTATCTTCATCGAACAAACTCACTCGCCCGAAATGTCCTCCATTCCCTTGTTTTTCCTCTTTCTTCGTATTAATTTCGCACATTGAAATATGGTCAACATATACTTCCCTGCCGCTTTTTCTCGTACGATAATTCGGTGATTCGATTGATAAACACGAGACTGTCAAATTAAATTTTGACCCCTCGAGTTTATTGTTAGGTGTTACTAAAGCAGTCTAAAAACATAGATGTTGAAAAACATCGATGGTTTTTAGTCGAGTATTATTTACATCGATATTTTAATTTTAAGCATGGATGTTTTGCTAACATCGATGTTTTGTTATCGATGTCGCGTCACTACATCGTGTCCGTGCGTCGCGCCCTCTCCGACGTGCCCCTGGCGCCCTGTGCTGGGGGGAGGGGGGGCGCTGAGAGATGCAAGGCGACCAGCGGCACAAAGACTCGAGCGCCCTCTGCACCTCACCCCCCCCCTCCCACGTCCTAGCGTGAGTGGGATGCTGGGGCGCAAGTGCCTCTGGCCGGCGAGAGCAGCCGGGAGACGGGATGGTGAAGGGGCGCGGCTCAATCAAAAACGAAGATGCACGGGGTCTTAACTGAGACGGTCGAGTGAAGAAAAGCGTAGTATACTCGTTCTGAGGAGATGGCTTATGATGTGGAAAAGTCCGTCGTCGGATTCATGGCAACTGTCATTTACGCTGCGGTGATACATTGGAAAACGAAGCCCGCACGATTTATAGGCTTGACGTAGAAAAGAATACTACTACAAAGCTAATTCTGCAGTAGTAGAATATTTCAAATTATTGTGATATTCATTGTGTATGTACAGTTACCACAGAATTGTATAGAAAATTTCTAATGAAAAGAAGTCCCTTTGAAATTTTAGTGGCTTAACGATGTATTTATAATTTGGGATACCTCTAAAATAAAAAAAAATAGATTAATTGCAAAATGTTTTACTCAAACCATAGAAACTTAGGATTTTGTAACGTTACAGGAATTATTAAAAAGGTGCATATTATTATATAATTGGAGTTATATGCATCTTCTTCGAAAATAAACTAGTCTTGAAGTGAATAAAAAGTACCACGACATTTCTGCTTCATAACGAATCGAAATAAGGGGAGAATCAATTGTAGTATATTTCGCTTTAATTTTTTAAGATGACATAGTTCCCATGACAATTCACTTATAGTAGTTATAGTACTATAATATCTACAGTACTACAGTTCGCGTTAAAAATGAACGAAGACATCAAAACACGATTATTTCCGTACACGGCTGAGTCTGAAATTCATCTTGTAGAGGCATATAAGAAAAAATTAGGACGTACTTCCAATAACAGTAGTTATTTTTTGCTGGGACGAGACATGCGGGCACTGACTTCGGCAGTTTCGTTCGTTGCTGCTTTGCTGAGTAACGTGATCACTCGGGTTTACGTAACTAATTGCAAAGATGTACTATACCTAAGGTGCACGCATTAAAAAAATTTTGTATATATGTGAAGAACAGTTCACCTTTTAATATCGCAAATCTTATCTATCGTTAATACAATACGTCTTGAAATGTTCAGCTCGTCACTTTCTAGAACAACCACAACAGGACGAAGGGACGATTAAGACGCGAATGCACGTTTCGGATATGTAACAATATTACCCGACTGATATTCTGAACTTCCCATGGAACTATATCACAACGGTACACACAAATACCAAATATTGATCTGAGCAATTTCCACAGATTTATCGAAACTGTACGCGATATAAATTTTTGCGCACTGACGTTTAGACTCTGGTCAACTGCGAACAATATTATCATGTCGTGTGTGTCAAGAGCTTTGTTCGTGAAATTTTCATGTGCAAACATATTGCTACATACGCTCGTGCTTATCCGACCGGGTAAAAAACCATCCCTACATTGTGTGTGGCCCTCTTTACATTGGGCCATCGTTGAATTTCCTCCATGAACGAAGGCGACAGGGTAGTCCCCCAGCGCCAGAAGCGGCGGCGACGGCAGCCAGGCAAACTACAAAGGCCCGCACTTCCCTTCGAGGCAAAAGCACGTTCTCCCTAAACGCTCCCCCTTCCCCTCCCCCTTCCCCTCTCCTTCCTCACACGCCGCAGAGCACAATAACAAAAAGCAGCCCCCCCTCGCACACGCCCCCGCCACCTCCACCTCCACCACGCCCCACCCCGCCTCGCAGCTAAATACAGCTGCAAACTTCGCCGGTGCTATTTCCCGTTTAGCGAACGCGTTTCGCGACATACGGGGACATTAACGTGAACTTTATTAGATTACGGAACTATTCCACGCACCCTGGCGGCCGCGTAAACATCTCGGGCGCGCGGGGGCCGTCCCTCACGCGCGCCAACCTCTGTCTTGCGCCGCCGCGGCAGCACCGTCGGCTGGCCGAGGAGGCTGCGGGGCAGGCAAAACGCTTCGGAAGAGGTCAGATAGGCTCTCCTGCTCACAAAAACACTACTTCACATGTTTTTAGGCAAAGGCAAAACATCTTATTTAACGTTTACCACACCACCACTTTTTAGCAATTACCAATGTATTCCTCTTACCTATTTAGTGTCACTGTGGTTCCCTTAATATGATAACACTACTTTATTCATTGACTGATAATTTCGTGTTTTCGGGCGCGTCAACACCGTTTCTCATTAGTCCCGTAAGTGTAGTGCACGTTGCACGGAAAATCGATGTGTTCTTGCCCTGCACGATGGTGAGATATGGCGCTGACCTACACGTTGTCTAGGGTTTTCCTCAACCAGATGTCAGAGATCAGATTAACTAGAAAAACCAAATTATTTCGGCCGAAGCGATCACACCCACAAAATTCGAGCAAGGAAAACAAAATCAGGTCTTGGAAGTTTTCCATTTTTGTAACAGAACAATTAGAGATTGGAACAGTACCTGCAGCAGTTTTTCAAAGCCCTTTTCCTCACAGTGTCCGAAAGTTTTAGAAACAAATTAGAACAAAATGACAATTTATAGATATTACATGGAGTATTGCCTGTGCAGTGCGGTGGTTGAAGTGCTGTGAAGTGGCTGGTCACAGTGTTAATTCAAAGAAAAAAGGTGTAGTGAAGTGAAGTGCGAGTTGAACGTGATCAATTTGCACTTTTCAACAATGCTGCTTTTTCGTCTTGTACTGTATTGTACCGTATTATTTATTATTATTATTATTATTATTATTATTATTATTATTTATTATTATTATTATTATTATTATCATTATTATTATTATCATTATTATTATTATCATTATTATTATTATTATTATTATTAATATCATTATTAGTATTATTATTAATGTAAGTGTTGTAATTTTTGCAATTATCGTCACTTAACTGCCACCGGGTTATACCCAATTGCAGTTCTAATAAATGTATGTATGTATACTCATGTCTCCCCACAGCGGGGCACCGTCCCATCCGGGACAAGCTATTAGTTCCCAACCGATCTCCCGTTATATATGTTAGTGTAGTACATGTACGTGTGTGTGTAGGTAAGGGATGAAGGGAAAAAGAGAAGGAAATATCATGCGAGGTCCGTGGCCCGTTTGTTAGGATACTGCTGTCGAATTCGCCTGGTGTTGATCGGAGAAAACACGGAAAACTGACGATCAAAGCAGCCGGACGCAAAAATTCTTATCTAGTCAGCTGCTGAATCCGACCTATCTTGCTAGTTTTGAAGACACTGCCAGCGCCAGGACAGGAACCTTAGAACCTTCCAGTCAGATGTACTGCAATGACTGTTGACGCCCTGAGCCACCTATTACAGTAACACTGCTTTATGCCAACTACTATGAACATCGGATTTTTGTCAATCCTTCCATCATAACAGTACTGAACGATGCGTTCGAAACAGGAGTTCATATATGATACGTTCCGTTCCAAATCTGTAAACCATTCGTAAATTGTTGTGAAATTCAACACAATAAACCCTTGTTAACACTTATTCGTTTAACACAAAAGTCTCCATTGCACCCGTCTAGATACGACTCAGGCAGGTGACACGAACGTAAGCATCCTGTCTGATCACCTGCACCCATTCATGTCCATTCTGCATTCTGACGAACTTGGGCAATTCCAGCAGGACAACGCAACCGCTCAGAATTACAACAGAGTGGCTTCAGGAACACTTTTCTTAATTTAAACACTTCCACTGGCTACCAAAATCCCCAGGCATGAACATTATTGAGCACATCTGGGATGCCTTGTAGGGTGCAGCTCAGAAGATCTCAACCCCCTCGTACTTTTATGAGTTTATGAACAGCGCTACAGTATTCCCGGTGTCAATTACCTCCAGCACTACTTCAGTCATTAGTCGAGTCCATGCAACGTAGTGTTGCGGTACTTCTGCGTGCTCTCGGGAGCCCTACACGATATTAAGCAGATGTACCTGCTTTTTTGGCTCTTCAGTGTATCTGGATGAGATGTTTGTGTTTTACATCAAGGAACACATGATCATGATCTGAGTCAGAACATGAAATATTCTTAAAATCTGAAGAAAAAGGTATTTTTCCCTTTTTTTTCTTTTAGTGTTTAGTAAGGCTCAAAATTGGATATAAACGCTCAAAAAAAGTCTCGAAACATCTTCGTCATCTATAGAAAATTGCAAGGATAATTTAAGTCAATATCCATAGGCGTAATATGGTAAAAAAATAAACATACATATGAAGTTAAAAACACGTTTTTTATATTCAGGTTGAATTGAATGAATCCAGCGAAAAACGTGTTTCTTTACACTTCAATTACGATTTGCATTATAAAAATGTTTATCCTCAGGGGGCCGATTTGGCCAAACTTTGTTCCACTATCCCCTTCATTTTTTAATCTGTCCTATGCCCCTACTATTAAAGCTAGATATTTCTTTCTCAAGGGAATACTTTCGTTCTCATGGTCCGTTCTCAAGTCCTTTCTCATCCAATCTCTCCTTCTGCAAGGAAATCCTTGAACCGAAAATGCGTCCAATCTGCTAAAGCATAAAAATGGAGGAATGACGCTCTTTAGAAAAATTGCATCCGACCTTCCCAGGCAACTTTTCAATCATATTTTATTATTATTATGGCTTCGAAGTTTTCTGAATAAATCCATTATATGTAGATCTTCAAATGATGTAATGATCTCAGTAATTATTTAGTAATAATACAGAGGAGATAAAAAATTTCGTTATGACGCACATTCTCAATAATTTTATAATAAAAAGTATTTGTAAAAAATATATTTATAGTACTAGCCACAAATATATTTATTTTTATTCATATCACATTCATCTAAGGGATTGTAACGGGCTATAATAATAATAATAATAATAATAATAATAATAATAATAATAATAATAATAATAATAATATTTTTAAACAACATATTATGTATAATGTGAAGTGCCAGTGTCGATTTTTAGTGATTTTCCGTTTGAATGGGCAAAGCGTGATTTCTGTCATTGCAAGAAAAGGCGAAGATAAAAGTCGATCCAATGTGGTAATTCCAAATTGATTTACAGTGGCCTACATTTGTTTTGTCATTTCCATGTTGTAAGAGAACCATTCTTTCAGTAAAACTTCAAAAATTGACACTGGCTCTTCCACCTCCAAGCGACATATATGTACACAAATAATCATTCGTAATTGCAATTCCCAAAACTCAGTACATTACGTCAACACAATAAGGCGCGCTGTGAGCAAGAATGTAAGCCAATGACAAACTCGGCCAGGTGCAGCATCCTCCATCTGACTCCGCAGGAGCAGACGCGGTGTAAGTGGGGCGTCCCCTCGACGAAGCGTGTCCCCTCGACCCTGTACTCCTCGTTGTGCCCCCCGCGCCGCCTCAGAATGACCGCTGCAGGGCTTCGTCACGCCCCCACTCCCCCCACGCAGCGAGCTCTTCATTTGCATTCGGAAATACGCTCGCGTCGGAGAGGCCTCACCCCGCGGCAAGCAGCCGCTGCGCAGTGCGCGAAACACGCGAGAGCGGACGAAACCTCTTGGTGCAAAAGTCATTTAACTCTAGATTACGAAGGCGACCTCTATCAAGCCCTTTTACAAAGGCGTAGTCTGTCAGACTACTTTGAGTAAAAATAAAGAGAAACTCATTTTCCCAATTACATTTTTTTTAAACTCAATTAAAGGATTGAACACGTATCGTATAGAATTATAAAATAATTTTAAACGTTTTTGTAGATACATCTTTATAACGACTCACAACAGACACTTGCTAGGTGCTGTCTACACATTGCTTTTGAGAAGCGTCCGCGGACGTACCTGGTCGTGCGACCTTATTTATATACGTACCTCGTCATCGTCCCATTACAATTGCAAAGTGTTTAGTGCAAATCATAAATGTTAGAAGACAAGGAGTTTATAGTCATTATTCAGCGTAAATTCTTGGGTATCCGGGAGACGCCGCGTCGTTGGCTGGGAGGCCGACGTTTCGCCTGCCATGTCGCATGTTTCCTCAGAGCAATGACCATTGAGGGAGCCTGCGACATGGACTGCGAGGAAGACAGCGAGGACGAGGACGACTGCGAGGCAGACTGGCGAAACGTCGGCCTCTCAGCCAACGACGCGGCGTCTCCCGGATAGCCAAGAAGTTATGGATTCGAGCCGCGGAAGCTTACGTGTACAAAGGCGTAGTCTATTGGACGACTCATGTTAAAATGGCGTATACCGGATGTGGGCACGCGCACAATGTTACGTGTATTTCACTCGCTAGCCACCCAATGAAGGTACGCATTGTTTAAGAAACGGTGAGCGAGGGGAAGGGAGTCGGGGGGGGGGGCGTTCGACAATAGTTGCGTCGTCTGACAAACGATCGCTGTAATCTAGGGTTAAGACCGAATGCGTTTAGCCCAGCATTGCCGCTGTCTCAGCAGGGTGTATGACTGTCAAGGGTGTGAAGGTCTATTGGACCACAACAAGCCACTGGAAAATCCCGAATCAAGTGATCTTAAACAAATTTTCGCACAAATACAAACATGGGAAAGATTTAATTTCCTAAGATGTTGACAGCAGCCCTTTCAGCTGAAGTAATTTCACCTACTCTCTTTTAGCCTTTCCTGCTGTGATTCTGATGGGCTTTGTACTGTTCCTACTCCAGTTTCATCTATATTCCAAACGTAAACACAACGGTGCAGCATATAAAACGTGGTGTATATTATATATATACTGTTCTACCTTAATTTTTGGTCATTGTCGAATTAAAAAGACGTAGCCATACCGAATTTAAAAAATCAGTCTACTATGAAATATATCTACATTTAGAATCCACATTTTTCATTAATTGTCAATGCTATAAAACTGTATTTTCTCGTTACTTTTCTACTTTATCTTATCTACTTTATGCTTTATGCCATATCATATTTATTTATTTCATAACTGGCAGACCTTTCTCATGCCAAATTTTATATATCACTTACGTTTCTCATCATAAATAAAATATACACTTATGAATATTTTGATATCCGTTTTATAAATAAGACTTGTTTGTAAAAATGTAATTTCCAACACACGCCAGATATATAACTACGAAGGAAAACGATGGATGGCGCACGGTTCGTGGTTCACCTTCTCCGCCAACCACAATGAACTATTCGAAAAAAAACACGAAAACTACCCATTCAGAGTCATCAAGCCACATTTTAGTAAATACGAATATGTTAAATTGGTTGTGCTGTTGCTACTGTTATTGATTCATTAGTGATTCCAAGCGCGTCAACGGCTAAGGTCATTAGTTCCGTAAGTGTAGTACATGTAAGTGCAGTATCGCGAGATGAGGCGGCGATCTTGCCCCTCTGCCTGGCACCGACCTACGTCGCGTGGGCTTGCGGGGATTTTACACAACAAAGTATATCTCACCAGCGAAGTCCCAGGCCAGTAATGGTCGCGGTCGTATATTGTTGTCGTCCCTGACCCCTGGCTGAGAAAATACGGTGTCTGATTGGGGCGGAAATTGACGGAATATTTCATTTCTCCGAGCATCTGAGCATCCTGGCATAATGATACAAAAGTGAAGCGGCGCACTGAGGATTTTCCACTACTTGAAAATCCATCGCCCCCAGCCAATTTTCAACACAAGCACTCCTGTTTGGGAGGTCAGTTTGCCCCATCCTCTGGGTCCGGCATTAACGGATTATTTTTTGTCCGCTTATTTCAGAATCCGAACCACTGTGCGCCGTTGCTCTGCCCGGCGGGGGTGCTCACTTCATTGCTGCGCACCCTCAGCTCCCCGCTGAGACGTCATTTCTGGTCTGCTCACAAGCGCTGCAGGAAGATCATGAAGGAGTTAAAAGTGTGCTTTAGGAGAGTGCACTACAGTGCGGACGTACCAGAAAGTCATTGTTTGCTTTGTGTGAAAAACCACTTGAGCTCAAAACGTTCTGATGGCGTTGTTTGGAGAAGTTATTGTTTTCCATCTAGTCTAACGTTTTTATTATTTTGACTTTAAATGTTAAAGGGTGAAATAAGTGCCAGATGGTAGATTTATATGCATAAGAATAATGCTTTCGTTACATCCATTAAATGATTTGATTTGGAGACAACAGGGCCTAAATATTTGGAGGGTTGACCAGAAAACACTCGTTTCTGCTCGTTGTTATATTTCTTTAATACAATATTACTTTCCTACGTAATGATAAAAAAAATTGCAACAACTTGATAAGTTGAGATTACAGAATTCTTGAGGTCATCATATGCGAATTATGATACTTAGAATTTTATAGACCGCCATATATAATTCTCCATATTTTATTGCAACTCAAAGGATGCAGAAGAGTGCAAATCAATCTACATTATTTCTACATCAATTTTGTCTTTGCCTCGCTTAGCATATACGTATTCACAGGATTAAATTACTACTACAAAAATATAGTACCTCCAAAGTATTACACAAACCATTGTTAACATAAATATCTCACATGTACTAACAAACATTGTTAGCTGTTTTTAGATGTTTTGTGTATTTTCAAAGTTCAAAACTAATTTTATCTTAATATATTCTGTTATGCTTCTCGAACATTTAGAAGACAGAATAATGAAATAGTTTCTGATCACTTTTGTCATCTGGACACAATTTACCGTTCCACACATTTATTTTCTTGGCCTTTTTACATGCGAGTGTTGAATCCGAAAATCCGATGTATAGCTTTGTAAGTTGGCATTTTTTTGCGGGAAATAGTCCGCACCAAATGAATACGAACAACGTTGTTTTCTTTTCTTCTTTATTTATTTATTTATTTATTTATTTATTTATTTATTTATTTATTTATTTATTTATTTATTTATTTTTTGGTTATAAAACGCTAGTGGAGGCGAAAAACGCACAGGAGAGACGGAGCTAAGAAGTTGGCCGAGGTAAGAACTAGGGAAGCGCGAGATGTTAATTAGTGATAATGGCGTGCGTTGAAATGTGCGGGATATACAAATGTGAATATGGAATGAACTGAAACATATTTTTCTAATGGAATGGAATGGAGCTGTGCAATGGGAATTGCGGTAAGCAGTAGAAGACTCCAAAAGGAAAGTGGCTATTTTAAACTTTTCATTTGCTGATTTTCGGATTCAACAGTCGCATGTAAGAAGGCCAAGAAATATAATTTTATTCATGGGGGAAATAAATTCCAGTTTAATAAACCATGGTCAGTGGTAAAACAGTGCACATCGTGTGAATGAAATATATTAAAGTGTGAATGTGTGTAAATATTTCAATTTTTTTCGGAGTGTATATAGGTGCCTTCCTATGTGTTATGTTGATTGAGAGGTGTTGCGACGACACTAGATCTCGCCAAGGGTAAATAAATGACACTGAAATTTGGCGGTAACAGTTGTCAAAAGAATTGATTTTGTGTTTTTCTTTAAAATTGAGATAACCACGGAGCAATTTCGTGTGAATCTTATGATGATGATAGATTTTACGCTTTTATTTATAGAATGGGCTTCTGGCCTTACGATCCAAATAAATTTCCCACAACGTCTCAGTATTCTACGTCATATACTAGGACATTTGTGTTTATAAAAGAAAATATTTAGGTGTGAGATGTTGTGGAACAGTTTCATTAGCCCTTTCACATAATTTTCTAAATATAATTCATTTTGGCATCTTCTTGCACTTGTAGAGTGCCACGCTGGGCTAAATTACATTATGGTTTATTTAATATTTCTAAACAACCACTTGAAACCAATCTAGCACACTTGCAGCATTCACTTCACTCTGACACATTTCTGAACGATGCTAGAAATTTCAAATTTTCGAACATGATGTAGGTTCATTTCAAATTCCTTTACTATAACGTATCAACAAGTAAAGCACTCCCAAAAGGACGTATCTCTTACATTTAAAACAGAAGAAATCTTCATACCTACACCTTGATTATCAAGCCGGCGACTTATTATTCAGATCAAATTATCCAATAAGCTTTATAGTTATTTAGTTGTAATATACCACACATTTTATTTTTGTTAGAATTATTTTCTGGAACATTGAAAGCATGTGATTTAGAAGCACAAAAAATTACGTTGATTTTGAGATTGTTGCCCCAAGTGTATTATAGAAAACCTAATTTAATAATACTCTAAAATTAAAAATGTTCATACCAATGGTAGATACGATTGTACAAAATATTACTTTCTAATATTTTATGATTTGGGGGATCTTGCTCACAGAATATCCCAATCAAAAACAAAAAAGTTATTGAAACATTCTTGAATTAATCGTTATGTAAACATAAAGGGAAAATCCTCTTTAGCACGGTGTTGTGAACAATAATTTTCATTCACGTTTTGTAACTTTAGTAACGTAATTTCATAACATTGAATAATGTCACTTGAATTCGATAGTCGGCAAAATAACAGCATGGTAGATTGCAATGGATTACGATAACGAAGTACATGTAATAAATTTAATGTTCGTACGTCAACTGTTAGAGCTTGAACCGATGTAGTATTAAAATTAGAGTCAAGCATGATAACATAGCCATTTAATTACGTATTCAAAATTTTATTGTTTAATTTTGAATCACTTGCTTTTATCGCGTAGGAAGGCCAACTGTTTAATTTCTTGTTACTTGAAGCTGCCTTCAAAGCTTACTCACTGGCTTCAGAGTATCTTAAGCATTGTAAAATTAGTGTAAGCAGATACATTTAAATTTTAAAAACATAATTATGGAATAAACATAAGACGTTATATATTCGATTGATTATGAAACTTGGTCCAGCGGATTCTGTCCATAATTTTCCAGTCTCGTATTTTAAGATGTTTCGACGTGAATAACTACTTTGAGTTATTTGCTTTGTTTACTTTCGTAAAAAACATACTCCATAAATTCTTACCATTCATCCCACAAAATGTCTCAGTTTGATATTTACATTACTAAATAGAAGGCGTTGTCTTATTGAAACACTCGTGTTCTAGTATTATACGTGTATGTTTTCTTTTGCCCAGCAATAGCTCCCCACACTCCCGTAATTAAACATAATCTAAACACTAACATAAGTTGAATTCAGAATCGTCATTAACACCACTGCGTAGCACCACTGCATAGCAACAAGAGTTGTTGACAAAAAACTGTTTACCATAAATGTTCGCTCCCGGGAAATAGAGAGTATTTTGCATCGAAAAAAGAGATATATTTGATAGAATAGTCCTCTCGGCAAAATAATCAGTCCCCCGCTCCTCTCGCAGCTAGTGAAATGAAGACTTAACAAAAGGTGCGCGGATATTACCTACAGCACTTATCCCGGTTAAAGTTTAGCTTTAAGTAATCAAAGACTATAAAAATAGTCATTGACGTTGTAAGGACGAGAAATGTTGCATTACGAGGAAGATATTTTTATCCGAGAAAACATTAGGAGCCGAACCTATAGTTTCGAACGGTTAATGCAACATTTTCGCTTGTGTGCCGTAACATGTCGCATTTTCTTACTCTTATATTAAATCCATATTGCAATATTTCATGATGTACAAGTGCCAATAAATAATTATTCACGGAGTCTGAGCCTAATAAATTCTTGATATCTTAAAAACAATTGCAGTGCTCTGAATATTTTAAAATGGAATTGAAAGAGAAGAAGATACTTCCAAAAGCGAAGCAATTCAACAACAAATACCTCCAAAATGGAAAGAAATGAATAAAAAAGAATAAGAACAATTTTGTTTCTGAAAAAATACAGATAATGTTAATATGCTTAATGATAATGTAACGTTGGCTTACATATTAGGCTTGATAAGTGGTTCCTTCTTCAGCTACTCGACATTGTAGTGTATTTAGCATCTAATAATGTAGGTTTGTTACAGTACAAGGAGATAAATTCCGCTTCTTTATGGTCAAAAAATTTCATGTTTAAATTCATGTTATTGGTTAATTAGAATATAGACATTTCCTAGTTTTATAAATTAATAGCGTTTTTTAAGGATACGTCGGTTGGATATAAGCCGACCTAATCGAAAACTCAAAGAGACGAAGTCAATCGTTGAAGGAGGCACCTAATGATTTGGATACTTCGTCAAAGATTATTGCCACGATTGAAATTGCTGAGTCGATGAGAGGTATTGAAGCGTTTAGGTTCATAAGGATCTAAGTGCCAAGAACTAAGTTTCTACAAAACGAGGTAAAAATAATAGAGAACCAGAGTTGGAGGTGGACTCAGCGCTATCTCTTGGAAATTTTTGCAAATAAAACGGCTTCCACTGACCAATAGACCCTTATGCAAATCATTTCCTTGGGTACATATATCAATTTAAAATTATAAGGGTAAAAATCATGGTTTTAGCACTTGGACCCATATTGAGCTAAACGCTGATGTAGAAGATGCTTATATATACAGCTATTTGTGTTCATTAATAAAACAAATCACAAGCGTTGGTATCAAATTTCCAAGTTTGTAAGTTAGTATGAGATTTCATTACGGTATACTGTACAGTAAAGTTCCACTTTCCAACGTGCTTTGAGGCACAGAAAAACAGAAATGCGAGATAGCATAAAATAAATAATATTCATTCATTTCTTCGTACTTCTCAACTTTCGTAAACAAATGAAATACGATCATTGTTTTCGTGAAGAAATGAAAACAGCGACTCTACCAGCTGCCTTCTCTCGCACAGTAGTCTATTAAACTAGCTCATTTACAACGTCAGGAATTCATATTCCCGAAATTGCATTTCGTGCCGCCCGGTGAGTCTTCTCAAAATTATTCTTGTCGTTAGCACCTGACGTGGAGTACTTCTTCGTGCAGTGCGCACGACCTGCGTTTTGCACGCGACATCACGTGATGCTGCACCTCATCTCGCAGTCATGAACACACCCGACGCAAAGGTTCAGTTACCCAGAGAAGCACTTGAAAAAACTTGGCTGAGGTTGGGAAAATCCATGTTGAAACGAAAAGGTTTATGGATGGAAAAATGTTTTTATGCGCCCATCAAGCACAAGATTTTTATGTTCGTATTAAGCGCCTATGCGCAGGATCCTACCATAGCACTTCTTAACAATTTTATCAGAATCAGATAAGACATTTTTCTACATTTTTTACGCTATAACTATATAAGTTAATATTTTTCACTGCATTATTGTCTTTTTAGTATTCGTGAATGTGTTGGGTGACACGAAATACATTTTACAGAGCATATAAGATACTTAATATTCGCAATTTTTTATTGTTGCGAACTTAAAACAAACATTCATTTTCTTACAATTATGTAATGAAAATTATTATGTTTTAAACAATCACATTGTTATAGTCACTATAACGTTATTCGTAAGTGGTAGTGATAACGTGGTTAATACAATTTCATTTTCTCTCGGAGTAAGATAGTACTCACACAAAAATAGTTTTGTGATATTTACCATCGCTCGTAAGAACGTTTTGAAATCCTTCTGCCTTTCTTATGGTATACAATTTCAGATACATCGATTATCCTGGGTTTATTTATTCTGAAATTTGTTCCATAATGAAAAATACAAAAACGACATTTTCTGAAAAAATATATTTGAATATTCGTAAACACTGAAGGAAACATGTATTTTTACAAAGAATCTACCGTCATATCATTTGACTGAAACCTTACCCAGATGTCATGGAACTTATAGCAAATATAGATGTTGCATTTTTGGAACAGTAGGATCGAAAGGCCTGCATGTGTTATTTTCTCTTTGTAGCCTAAATGTCGACGAGGTCATCAGCATTTAGGAGGAAGAAGACTATGTATTTGATGCAGACGTTTTTATTTCTTACCCAACGAATCATTTCCTTTCTGATGAGGATTCTGGGGGGTGGGGACGAAGATCTATATATTAATTACGTCAACGGGAATCAGCTAAGAGTATCAACAAAGCTAAAGTGCTCTAGATAATTGATTCAGAAATTTATTATACAATAAGGAAATGGAATTACAGTTTATTATGTGGTTTTTGGCACATATGCATTTTGAAGTCGTAGGCTTCCACCGCCGGAGGCACGTAAATGATCTTGACTGTCCGGGTGACGCCGCGTCTAAGGCTGTGTGGCCGACATTCCGACCATCTTATCGTGGTCTTCTTCTTCAGGGCTGGTCCGTCAGGGCAGGGCTAGTCAGGACAGACGAGCCCGGACGAACACCACGACAAGATGGTCGAAACTTCGGAAACACAGCCTTCGACGCAGCGTCACCCGGACACCCAAGATCATATGCAATTTCTCAATATATTTTTAGGTTAGAATGACACTTCAACAGGGTATATCTATTGTTGACGGAGCTGTTTCGACCCAGAATTCAGTACCTTAGGTAATACTGAATCATAGTCAGCTTTATGAACATTCAAATGGAAGAAGTATAAAAGTAGTATCAAAATAAGATAACTGTAATACAATTGGAAATATTACTCGAAAATTGTTCCAGATACACATTCAGGACGATTCCGCAAAATAATGGACTTTGCCCTCTTTAATAGAAGACAAAATTAAGCCTATGCTGTTGTTTGAAATGTTTTATGATAATGAAGTTTTAAATATAATACAGTTAACTAATTTATATGCCAGGCATAAGAATGACTTTTCGTTTGAAGTAACTGTTGCAGAAATGAGAATTTCTTGGTAATATTTCTTCTCAAAGGATACAATCCCTTTTCTAGATACCTTATGTACTGGGTGAAATCTGATGATTGACAAAATGTAGCTGTTTCCAATACAATGCCTAAAGTTAGATTTGAAAATATGGTAAAATGTTTACATATCTCCTAAAATTCATTTTCATCAAGTTCAGATAAATTTGCTATAATTTTCCTTTATGAAAAATTCCAAAAGAGCGGTGGCTTCGTACTTTTACAAAGGAAACAATTGTGTTTGACGAAGCAGTGATATCTTATTATGGAAAGCAGAGCACCAAGTAGCACATTATTGATAAAAATATTCGATTTACAAGGCAAATTGCAACTTGTTACATCCTAAAATATACAAGTTCTCCATTAAGACGACAATCACTGTATCCTAAGAAAATGTGCAAGCGTGTGCTCGATGATGTGAGATATGATGAGCCCGATCATTTAATTGTGGCTCTTAACAAGCAGTCTAGATGTGGGCATTGTAAGAAAAACACTACAAAAAATGCAAGAAGTCCAACATTCTTCTACAAGAAAATTCTTTTGAAAAAATTCATAAAATTTAATTTTATTGTCATTTTTATTATTTTTCAGCTATTTATATTTATAAAAACAAATAACCCAATTAAAAACTATATATATTTTTTTCAGCAACATGCTTGTCATTCGATTCCACCGTTTCATTTTTGGAACATGCAATTTTTTCAAAACAACAATTGGTAAAGTCCCTGTTACTCTCACAATATTCTTATCAGACCTATTTTATGCTATTAATATATAAAAAAAGTGAAAAAGTTACAAAAAATAATTTGTAATTAAATGCATTAATAGGTTAGAGAAACTCTTCATTAAGAACGAGTTAATTGTTACAAATAATGTTGAAGGTGTTCAAAGAATAGATTGTATTTTAAAAGATTTTAAAAAGTTAGTGTACGTCCCTTAAATCTTGAAAACTAAATATTATATTTTAGTTAGAAACAATCGAAACGTATCTTTAACACTAATTTTCCTATATCCACCAGCTTTGTTTCTCCAAACTAAGAACGAGTTAAAATGTTATTGTCATCTCTTCTTTTATTTTGGTCTAAATGCCTTCTTTCTTTACCATTACTGTCCCTGTGATATCGTCTTTTATTGTCTCATTCCCTCATTTATTCTCACTCTCTCTAAAACCCTCGATTCCCTCACTTTTCAGTTCGCTTCCTCTCGCTCTCCTCTCGTCCTCCTTCCGTCAATTCGCTCTACCTTCCTGTCTCATCTTTCCTCTTCTCCCTCCTTCCAATCACCCGTGTACATGTCTCCCCCCTTTCCCGTCTTCTTTCCCCGTTTATCACTGTCCTTTCCCCTCTTTCTTCCACATTCCAAAGAACCGCCTTCTCCCCTCCCCACTTGCGCACCTACTTCCCGCGAAAGTCCCCTCTGTGAAGTCACTCAGCGCCACTGTCGGTGCCGACTCGCTTCGCCGCCTCTGGTCGTCCGGCGTAGAGGGCCCTCCGCAGTTCATTCGGGCGAGGAGGACACAGCGCGAATTCCGCGCATCTTCCCGCCCTCCACCCGTCCTCACCCGTCCTCGCCATCTCCCCGCCCCGCCCCCCGCAGGGTTTTACGAGTGTTTGTATGAAGACGGGGCGCCGTATCTGCAGCGGCAGCTGTTGCTTACTGGCGCCTCGACACCGCCCGAGCTCTGCTGTTCTGGGACGGCGTCCCGCTATAAAGGAGACTTCCCATCCGCGCTGGATGCTCGTGGGGAAGGGAGGGGGAAGCGTGGAGGAGGCGCGTTCCGCGACATAGTTCCGCGGGCCGCCGCGAGATCGCAGCATTAGTCGACCGCAGCTCGTGGCTGATACCGTGGAAGTGTTGAAAATGGGAATACCTTTACTACAGAAATACAAATGATTGTTACACACGGCATTTTTATTACTAAATAATGAACAAATGGGAAACCATTCTATTAATTTGACGACTTTATTAACATTTAATAAACAGTTTAATAATTGCCAGTGGTAATATCTGAAGTACACTATCTTCCAATGCAAGCAAAACTCACAAAATTCGGTTGAGTAGAGAGTTCAAATTTCTTTCTACGTGAAAAGAACCTTTTATAGTTTTAAATATAACGATTAAATATTTATTGTTCACTTATTTATTAATTCATTTTCACTCCAGACTACGTTCCTCTCATTCGTGCTCTATTGCCTGCCTGTAATTTTCTTTTCCCTTCGATTTTTATTTGAAATGTTTCTAATTCTTTCTTGAGATGACGCCTTTTATCTGCCGCTAAGTCGAGGGATCTCTAGCTAAGTCGTGATTGTTATATTTCTTCTGCATAAATAATAATTAGCCATTCCCATAGGTTTCACTGTCCACGTTTTCACAGCAATTCAAGAGGATGTAGATCCAAAATTCTACCTGGTCGCAAAGCATTCATATGCCATTGCCATTTAAGTTTTTCAATCTACATTGCATCCATTCCCTATCTTAAAACACACGTAATTTTCTCTGCAACTTTTCTAAGTGTGTGAACACAACTATCACAACCCCATACCGTATTAGTGTACATTTGTACCACCAGCTAGTTTTTCGAACATTGCTGCTAGGATATATTTTTATTTCAGAAGGTATATAAAAAAACCAACTCTCCTATCTCGATTATTCCTCTATTCTCAACTATCTCCACAGAGAAATCTCCCCCATCTGACGCATTCTAGTAACAGTTTCACATTGTGAAACCAGTAACCGCTTTTGAACTCTAAAGTTTTGGGTTACAAGTAACTCCTTCGTTCTTTTTGACCCCACATGCTCATACCTTTTTTTCTATTTTATGTTTTTAGAAAGTATTTACTTGAAAATTCGAAATCTTGAAGCCAGTGTTTAGCACAATTCACTTGACAGCGATTTGGATGAACAGAAAAACGAAGAGAATCTCAAAAGTAAATTACCCAACATATTAAACAAACACAAAAATAAGTTGAGATACTAGGTAAGTAATAGATCATTGGAATATTTCATTCTTAACTCACAATGGTGAACACTTTTACTGAATTGGAAGAGTAAGAGCTCCTCTGAAAGCTCCTGAAGTAGGGAGAAAATGAAAAAAATATATATAACACCAGATATTTTACTATTTATTTGAAATTCTCTACAAATATTCTTCACAATTGATTTTTAGAGAGCTCTGATCTGATAAGAAGTACATAAATACCTTTTGACGCTCTTACACGCCACCGATCTTTGTAAATGAGGTTTCTAAAGAAAGAGAATTTCTTAGAGACGTGGCTTTGTTAAAAGATTTGTAGAAAAAATGCCTCTAAATATTCATGCCAAATATAACACTGTCAACTATATTGTTAAATAACTCCTAAATGAAGCGTTCTGGGGTTTTAAAAAGTAAAGTTTTGAAGCCAAAAGTTTCAAAGAAATGTTCTTCACACTGTAATCTACAGGATAATATATTCTTGGACATTCTATTATATTTTTGGCGGTTAGGTGTTTAACAATACTACCAACACCACAAATACATGAAGGAATACATAATATATTTTTGCAAGACCTATATTTCAGTCCTTGGTGATGGTGGTCATCTTTGTGATGCCACGCTTAGAAGGCTTAGATTCCTCTACACTACTATTTACGCTCTCTGTGTACACCGTTGTTTACGCAAACTGACGAGGTTTATTTGCATTAATTCAAGACTCGCTCTCGCAGCAACAACTAGAAGTACTATTAATAGTTGCTTGATACCGATGAAGATTGTTTCTTATGCGTGTAGTGCAACAATTAATTGAACGTTTTGCCTTGGTCTACTAGTGCTGTGTATGTAACTGTGGGGGGAACTACAATGGAAACGGACCACATGTTCCCATGATTCAATTTCACGACGTCCTTAGGAAAAATTAGGATGGGTTTTACATGCGAGAGTTCTCGCACGGGTACGCTAGTTTTGTTTTAATTTACTACCGTATAAAGTCACTAGCACCAGCTACACAACATACGAGAAATAAATGTTGGAATAGAATTATAAGTATTATTAGGAATAACTAAAGATGAATTTCTCACGTTAAAACTTAGTATACATCGAAATTTTATATTTTATTTTCAGTTTGTAAATTTCGACACCAAATGTTTGATAGTGTAGATATCCAAACAGACTTGCACATGTAAATTGTTTTCAAATCATAAACGCGAGAAAAAGGAGCATTTGTAAGATTGGCATGAAATATCTATTGACGAGTTTCAATTTGTCGTCGGAACACATGTGTCAAATGTGACAAACTTCGAAAACCTCTATAAAATACCATTGACGCATTTCAAAAGAAATGTAATAAAACCTGATTTATGGTGTAGGATGAGAACATACATCATTTCACGACATATCGGAAGACCAGAGAAGTTTGGATGCGGGACGAATACGTGTCGCTTTTGCAGCAGAGCACAAAATCAATGTACCTTTCTAAACACTTTTTTTGTAGGCATATTTAAACTGTCACTGTGGTATGCATGGTTCTCAGTGTCCATTTGACAGTAAGATTCAGCTTATTTGTCGACATTAGGATGAAATATTAGAAACTCGATAAAGATTTGTCGGATGAGGTGCGGAAACAAATACAAAAGAAACGACTATTGAAAAGTACGGTACAGCAAAAGTACACATCGATAAGAAATTAAACTCCGTGATACGGAATATTTATTTGGTTTGACTTTTAAATGCATATGAAGTGGAAATAAATTGGAGTGTTATGCTACTTATTTAAAGCCCTTCCAATTAGTACCCGATGAAAAACGAAGTTGCAGACTTCCGCGGCCATAGTCATGCGAATGATCTTGACTAACGCGTGACGTCACGTCAAATGCTGTGGCGCCGACATTTCGACCATCTTATATAATAATACAAATAATAATAATAATAATAATAATAATAATAATAATAATAATAATAATAATAATAATAATAACAATAATGCCTTTATTGGTATGGCAAACCTCGAGCCCTCAGACCCGCTCTTCCGCCTAACCACATGTCTTAAATATACAGATTAGTCTGAAAAAGTAATGTAATCTAAAAAAATTAAATGTAATGTAATCTACAAGTGGTAAATAGTGGAAAGCAAACGTTATTTAAAGGAACATATAAATGCACAATAGTAGAGGTTAAATGGACACAATATTACAATAAGATGTTTGAAATAATTTTAAAACTCATAGTCGAAGATTTTGATTGGAATCCAAAAATGTACAAATGTTTCAAGATGAGAATGGCTTCAATGTATAGAGGTTGGGTGGCATTGCACCTCGTGGAACAAAAAATACGCTTGAGAAAAGTATTTCTGGCCATTGCCTCCCGAGATTTCTCGGTCTAAACAATGATGTGATAGCAATTCAATACAAAAACTTTAAATAAAACTAAGCAGTAGTAACATTGGAAACTGAAATATCTTTTGTATCTCCTGCGCCTGCATTGCTAGTAGTTGTAGGCAACTTAACTCCCTTTTTTGTTTTAGTTCTCATCATTTCTGTTGACGATACAGGGTAGTTTTATTATGAAGAAAGTTTACATATGGAGTCAATTTGGGTCAGATTTGTGGCTGCATAAAATATGCATTCCCTTGAGGCGTAAACTACTTCTACTTGTATTGTACTTTCTGTACATAAAAAAATTGTAACTGTAGTTATTGCACATGTTGTCCGAGAGTAAATATTAAAAATTTCTAGGTCGAAGTCTAGGGGATCAAAAATGACAATTTTTTTCTAATACGAACGTAAAAAGTTCATGTAACTAAACTATGCAAGTAAATTTTTTGCTTGATTAGTAAGAAATGCTGTGCACTGGCGCTTGACATGTAGACTTTCTGACGCAGTCAGATGACACACCAGTGGAAGATGAGTTTTCTACCAATCATTGACAATAATGTCACATGAGTAGCTTTGTTACATGAAAATTCCCACGAGTCCATTGACTTAAGTGATCGTCTGCTGTCCCTACCCACTCTATAAACGAGCATTATTTTGCAAAGGAGCTTAACTTAATTACGTAATATATATGATTAGTTTCCTATTATTATTATTAATCCTACAATTCAAAGAAATAGCAAACTTAACAAGAAAGAGCAACACAGTGAGTTTCTGTGGAATATTAGAGAGGAAGTAAAACGCTAGTGTTTCCACAAATATGCATTCAGATAGATGAAACCTGTTGGGAGACAGCTCCAAAGATCAGCGCCTGCGATTCGCAACCCGCCACGCGTCCCTGCAGTATGTGTTGCTAAACTCGAAATGCCCCAGGCGCTGACGCAGTCGTGGGCGAGGGCTGGCAGCAGGTCTTGCATCGCGAATATGGAAGAGGGGGGAGTGAGTAGAGAGGAGAGGCGGGAGGACTACATGTGCTGCAGATGGAGGGAGAGGAGGCTCGGCAGCCATGCGTCATGGCGACGAGGCGCCGATAAAGCAACGTTGCGTTTATGGGAGCGCACCGCCACACGCCCGCTCCGCGACTCAGCGCGGAGCGATGATGCCGGGCCCATTAAAGCCGGCCGGCCATTTGCACAATGTTAAATACAAACGAAGATTTAATTTGTTACTTCCTTTCACATTTATGGGCATTTTCACTTATCAGCGTTTGCCTCTATTTTGCAATTCCAGCCCTCTCTATCCTCTCATAGGTCGTCGTCCATTCTTCTTTCAGGCATGGCTTCAATTATTCGTGAATTCCAGGTTTCTGGAGGCCTTCCTCTTTTTATTCTTCTTGAAGGAGACCAATCTAGGACATTTTCAGGCTATTTAGACTGTGATATTCTTCTATGATGGCCATACCATTACAGCGTTTTACTTCTGTTCACAGCATATTTCGTTTGCTGCATTCGTTCATTGATTTCTAATTTTCTGCATTCTAGAAATTCGGTAACTCCTTCGTGATTCATTCACTTCTACTACACACAATTTCTGCTTCTGGTATTCCGCCAGGGTGAAACTCTTTTCACCAAAGGTTAAAATACTTTCAATAATAGTCCTTTCAATAATCTCTTTTGTTCTTACAAGAATTTTACAACTCCATAATATTCAATTCAACATTCATATGGCGCCTCTTACCTGTGTAATGCGGTCATCAGTATCCTTTTGACCATTTACAGCCCAAAATTTAATTTGTAACTTAGAAAATATCCTTTGCAAATAAAACTTTGAAAAGTGAAAGCATTCGGATAATATCAGTTAATTTTGATTGCAATAAAATATTGCCCTCAATATTGTCAAGACGAAAATGGAAGGTCAACCTTGTCGCTGCGTTCATGTTGTTTAAAACACACGAAGCTGAAAGACTGTCATATTAGTTTAATTACAATAAGAAATGACAAATCTATTTAGATTGCCTCACGCATTTATACCATAGCGAATAGCGGTTTGGCATAGCAGTTTTCCAGTGCTGTTACTATTGCTGTTACATTGTAGTTACTTGTGCTTGAGAAAATAAATTCGTTTTCTAGTTATTACGTATATTTTACATCAATGTGTTACTGGTAAGTTTCTACAGTTCAATTTATAATAGGATTTTCTATTAAGTAAGTTGTTTAATTATTATTACTAGCAACTAATTACTACAATATTGTGGGTAATATTTTATTGCAATCAAAATTAATTGATGTTCTTCGAATGATTTCAGTTTTCAAAGTTTTATTTGCAAAGAATATTTTCTAAGTTTCAAATTAGATTTTGGGCTTGATGTAATAGTTTTGTTATTATTTTTATAACTATTTGTTAAGCGCAGTGCAGTGCAGTGTTGTGTATGAAGTGGAAAGAAAGGAATGAGGAAGAAATACATTACCGTTGTGTTGTGCAGGGCAGTGATGTGGAGTACATCTTGCGCGGTGAAATAATGTACTATTTATTATTAATTATGGCTTTTTTAATTGACTACTCTTTTGTAATTTATTGTTAGCCAATGTAAGAGGTAGCCAATGTAATGTATTGATAGCCAGTGCATGCTAAGATACTCTGCCACCAAGTTACCATATGTAACTGCACAATTTATAATTAATAATACATCTATATCCTATTCTCGGCAGCAAACGGAGACGGCTTACTTTCAAATTATATGAAGGTATTGCAACTACTTTATATATTTCTCCCTTTATTTTATTTATTTAATAGGTAATTATTACAAACAAATTAGCTTACTTGATCCTATATGGCTAGGCCGAGGGCCTTTAAGCCATTAAATTATCTACATCCATTCGTGTTCTAATCTTTCGAATTCTGGTATTCACCCCAAATGGTCTCTCCATCGCATCAATGCCGCGGAAAAGAGACCTTAAGGTACGGTTCAGGAAAAAAATTCTCCCTTTAGCTACTCATCCTGAAATATCCTATGTAGATAAAGATTGAAGGTTAAAAATGAACAAATGATGGTGAAGGAATCACTTCTTTCCATATCATTCAAAATTAGGCTGGGAAACTGTGCTTTAAATTTCAATTTTTGTAATTCAATTTTTTTAAATTTTGTCAATACGAATGCCCAACGTATTCAAATTGTACTCTTTTCGTTCTTAATGCAGTCGTGCAGGAAAAAAATAAAACAGAAAAAGTTGTTTAAATTATTTTGACAGTGATTAAGTAAATTGGTTAATATTTGTAAATAAAGAATGGAATTTTGAGTGGCTAGTCCACTATTAAATGGAACAGAAAGACACTGACGGAGTAGTTGCTCGGCGTTGTAGTAACCGTCCCTGCCGCAAGAAAGCGCTGTATTCTCCGCTACGTATTCCGTTGGGAACCAATAGCGAATCAGCTTTAGATTATTTATCCAATTTCTGGCAGCAGGTATGCGGATTAAGTTTGAATTAGTTTGAAATAGTTGTAGAAATATATGTGTTTCTTATCTTCAATCATTCTCTCTTCAGAAATTTACTCTAATGATCGTTTATGATTCACCAAATTAGGTTCGCATTATATGTACTGATTAAATACTGTTTATTTTGCAAAATTATTTGAACCTTACTGGTTTAAAAAAGCAAATTAACAGATCGAGAACTAAAATTTTTGGTAGGTTTATCCAAAATTCGGATAATAAATAATACTACAGCTCTTTTGCCATTGGTTTGGCACTGTTAATAATGTACCCTTTTATCTTGTTATCTTTGTTCTTGTATGTATACTTTTTCCTGACCGCAAATTATAAAGATCAAAACCCTTAGGAATAATAAGTGCAATTTATAAAATTATCAGAGTGTTGAAATTAAATTAATTATATGAATGGTGCACAATGAAAAAGCTTGTTTCATTCGCAAAATGACCGGATTAACCACATCTTAGAAAATTTGATCGTAATATTACATTTTAATTTAGCTCCTATCGACTTGGAATGCTGATCGACTTGTAATAAAAACTCCACAAATTCAGTAGTGCACTAGACAGTGACATCAGTTCGAAAAAAACAAATATCATTTAGCTCTGGCAACGTCAGAAAACTAGAAAGAATACTAAAAATGACACCAGAAAGTGTATAAATTAAGTTGTTTTATAACTAAATCCAACATGATGTCACGTTAACTACTTTTAACATAATTGACGACAGATATCACTTGACCACACAAGACGCATGGGCCCTGTAAAACAAAAGTAAGTGAATTTCAACCCTAGCCCTTGGGTGGGTAATGGACTGTATGGTATTTTTCTGCGAGGCGGTCCCGGGTTCGATTCCCAACCGGCAGGTCAAATCAGCTAGGCACGGTGAAGCAAATACGTCATGCTCACCACAAGAATAGATCGTAATATGAATGATACTAATGAAAAATAAAATTGAAAATAAATGATAATAATTATGTGATAATAATGAGAATAGAACTCACTGACCGACCCCAAATGCAAAATTAAAACATACATACTTACATACATACATACATACATATATGTACAACTTCAAACCTTCATATAGATGATTCCTACATTTGTTATATATCTCTGCAACTGGGTTAACATGGCATCATCCGAAATGTATTTTTAGGTAAGATTAAAGACATTTACTAAACACTGGTCAATTAGTTGCGCAATGTAACATGTGACGTCCATACATCAAGATGACACGTGCAGGGAGAGCCGTATATAGAATCAGATACATTTTGTATGAAGTGTTTTACAAATGGTGAGAAATTGTGATATCTTTTTTTTATCTCTTTCCTTATATGCAGCAATGTTAATCTGGATACGTCGTTAATGATGGCTCGTTACAAGGTGTCAGCCGGAAGATCGATTTTTAAAGCCCGGTTTCGGTTTTTAAAGGTTTTTTTCAAGCTACTAACGTTTCTGTAGATAATGTAATCGAGAATGTCCATCTCGTAGACAAGGTTACACACAATTCAACATAATATCAAAATTTCATTTTTGATGTAACGAGTCATAAAAAATGAAAAGGTTTTGAATTTAAACTAAAGTATTACCGCAGAAATAAATGCGTTTCCTTCATTTAAAAAAAACTTGTAATTATAAATGCATAAGTCTGTTTTAGAGTTACTCAGAATGGTTATTAATGGCATTGAGAATAGTGCAATTTTAGTGAATCATGTGATAATGAACTATAATGTTCTGCAATAATGAAAAATCAAGTGGTCAAAGAACATTGGTAACAATGTATTCACTCTCAGAGGGCGTTGGAATGTGCGGTCTGTCAGTGCCATTCACATTACACGTCTGCATGCCTACTGCCCGGTATCACGCACTGAAGGTAGTGTGTACAGGTCATCAAAAGCTGGAGTTGGATTGAGTCCAATACTGTAGGATGCGGGGGAGTATTTTCTTCAATGGAGTTAAATTGCAACTCAAAAAGAGACGGGAAAGACTTTCTGACATAGGAATACACTACGTGGCCGTTACATGTGTGAACTATCAAATATTATGTTTATACATTCTCTTTGTCGTTAGTTTACAACTTAAAATCCAATATTAAAATTATTGGAAGATAATTATGAAAAAGAACATGAATATATTTTAACATTATTACTATAATTTATGGGCAACTACTGTTTATATCACGGCGTAGAATGCTGCTGTTTACTCATTACTCCTTACTAATACTTTTTAATCAGATATTTTAAATTTAAAAAAGTAATTTCAAGAATATGACTGCAATTTATAATTTAAAATAGTAGTGTAATAAATTGCAAACATTTAACATTTTAATATGTAAAAAAGTAACTTTTAAACATTGGCGGCTGTTCTCTTCCAGTTTCTTTACAATAAATATACCCCAATAGTAATGGTTAAATTACAGTAAATAGTTATGTCGTAAAAAACTAGAAGAGCTACTATATTAATGTAGAACTACAATATGTTATTGTTTTGAAAGTACTACATCAATTAATTTACACAGATCTTCAAATTTCCTTGAAGAAGGCTTGGTGTGATTGCAGGCGTCAACCACCACTTCATTGTGAGCAATTAACATCAGGGCATAAATCGGGCAGTTTTTTGACAGTGTTTTAAATTTGTTCGATTTATTCTATCCATTATTCTATTATGGATTCATAAGCATATATAAGAAAAGTATTTCTAGTCACAGCGTTGCAGTTGACAGTTAACGCTGCTTTTATCAGCATTTTCTTAAGGATTCGTCATGCAATCAAACACTAATGTGATGATTCACCTTACTTTAGTTTCATTCTAGAGTCATCTTTCACATCTTTCACTTTCATCAATCTTCTCACGAAATCATATTTTCGCATGAACATTTTTACATGTATGTAACATGTCTACATATATGTAACATGTCTGTATCATGTCTACATGTCTGTATCATGTCTACATGTCTGTAAAGAGCAGTAACGCAGTAATAATTTATTTGATTAAAAATAAAAGTCCTAATACAAAACATGTAGTAGAAACAAATATATTTTGTCGAAAAGACATACTATTGACAATACATTTCATTTTTGCCCAAAGATAAAATACACTGGTTATTACTAATTTTACGACGTCAACTTGACCCTCAAGCAAACAATCTATCTCATTCCGGATTCTAAAAGTAGTATTTCGTGGAAATAGAATTTTGAACTCTTAATACTGTACGAAAGGTTTGAAATACTATCTACTGAATAATCTACAGTATTTTGACTTTAACGAACGATTTTTGAGAGTCGGCCATGACACATGACAACTAGTGGTGCTAAAACAGCAGATACGTTCTGGCTCTTAGTAATGGTTAATACAATTTATACTACAATTTATCTCCGAATTAACACAATAAATAACTTTTTCCAAAGCTCAATAGTAGAAAATTAGGAGCAAAACTTAAACATTTTCAAGCAAATATCAACACAAATTTGACAGTTATAACTGCGTTTTATACAGCTACATCATATCCCAACAACGAGACGGAATTCACAGAACTACAGCTATCGTCTCGCAGAGCGAAATGCTACATTCCAATCTCATATTTCCTGAAGGCTGGCAATTTTTCTTTCACATTACTTTAAAATCGTATTTTTAAAAGAGAAAACCTTACTTCTCTAATTTCAATTAAGTTTTGCGGATTTCTTGAAAGAAAGTACATCAACACATTGAGAATGAAAATACAATTCTGGCAATATGGACAAAAATATGTATTATAAAATTGGTTTGAAATAATTTCTTAAAGATATTAATATATGTGTATAACAAACGCTCGAACGAAGAAAACAAGTAAATATGAAATATACACAAATTCTAACTTACGTGGCATCCAACTGCCTTCAAGAACTTCTTAAAATTCATTAATGGAGTGTGGGAAAGTCGAAGCGGGCTACTTTATTTGACGACAAATTACACCAAAAAATCTTATATTTTCTAAAAATTGTACTCGACCTTACTTGAAAATCTATTTTTGCATCTTCCCAATTGGAGTAATAAAAAGACGCCGAAATTATTTTTTTAATTTAAAAAAAATAGAGATTTCAACGAATATGAGACCATTCTCTCAAGCGTTCTTTACACCATCTAAGATTAAATTTTCACCAACTGCTCAACAAAGCTATTTGCTGTGTAGTTGAATTTTCTCAGAACAGGGTTACAGCCACAGCCCTTCAATACAGGGCCAACCACACATGTGATTTATAAACATTTGAATATTTATTTAATTCATTTAACTTTTTTCGTAACTTGTCTTTTTCAACTGATTAACTCAATATTTTTCAATAATAAAAGCCACATGGGAGTCAGAGTGTATTATGTCACGTACTGATTCATCGGTAATCCGGCTATCATGCTCCGCTGCCTTGAATTGTCGAGCGCTGAAGTATTCTCTAAGTTTCTTTGAAATGTAGGAAATTCAATTTTTCAGAAAATGTTGTTTGAGCACTTCTGAAAATCCGCATTCGAGTTCATTTTCAAAGAAAATATTTTTTCAGAGTTTTCTAGAAAATTTATAAGAAATAATTTGAAGCGCTTGGACTCACAAATGCAATTCAGAGTTTAAAAACTCAGAATTAATCGTGTAAATCTGACCTACGTCATCTCTATTTTTTCAGTATTCTGACAAGAATGAAGCAAAAACCTTTAAAGTCCCACGAGAAAAAAGTTAGAATATGCCCCAATATCTTTATGTAAATCACACAAAATTTGAAGTATATTTGTTAAAAATCGCTCGCCTTTGATTCGACCCACATATATCCAGAAATATTCGTGTTGAAAATCTAGTATTTTAAAGGGTAGCGTTGTTCACAGACGGACAGACTCTATAAAAACACTT
Organism: Gryllus bimaculatus; assembly: GCA_017312745.1. NCBI lineage: Eukaryota > Metazoa > Arthropoda > Insecta > Orthoptera > Gryllidae > Gryllus > Gryllus bimaculatus. The sequence goes on along the minus strand of BOPP01000127.1, from coordinate 1,068,010 downwards.
TTTTGTTGAGGGACCCTATAACGCGTATATTTGTTGTAATCTTAAAATCGATTTGCCCACAGTATTAAATACATGATAATTTATGTAATGAACATATACAATGGCATGTTAATAACCGTTATTGAAAATGTAATGTATCTTAATACATCTCTTTATGATGAGCGAACTCACAAGCTCAAAATGTCGAGAATAAAACCCAGCACATATGCATCAATGTTATAATATAAAACCTCCAGACAATAAATTATCATCGTAAAATAAATGACTGGACAAAATATACAATAATTCAAACCGGAGGGTGAAAAGAATATCAGTAAATGACTGATTAAATACATTTCTCTAAACAACGTGTATTACTCCGTATGTACGTAATACGTATGCAAGTAATTGTAATTTTACGCACCAAAGTTACGTTTCTACTTGAAACTTTCTAATATTGTGATCGTAATAACCAGTATCCCACGGGCGCTGTGTCGGAGAGCCGAGAGGTCCTTTGTACCGGAAACACCCGGATGTCCCGGGCGCCAGGCAGGCGACGTGTGTGCAACAACCGGAACGTGACGTCGGGAGCTGTCGAGAACTTTCCCGCGCATCCGGTAGCGGATCGAATAGCGATCGTGACACCGCCATGTCACACCGGCTCCTCTTGCGCCACCCGGCGCTCCGTGGCTGCTGTAACGAACGCCGGCTCTCGCGGAGGATAATCTCCGTCACGCACGAACGTACGCATTCCTTTGCTTCGGTCGAAGCTACGTCGCCAGCGCGGAAGTAGCGTCGCCGATGTCGTTAATAGAGCTGTGTTGTCTAGGCTATCCGACACGAGCCGCGGCACTGACGTGGTGGCTAACGTTTCGACCAGCGTATTGTGGCCTTCTTCAGAGCGTACTGCTGAAGGTTACGCAACTAGATCGTCAATAGAGTTGCCACCTCTTGGGATTTGACCTGGACACTTCGGATTTTAAGTATTATCTCGGGAATTCGGACCTGGAGAGGTGGCTCAGGGCAACAACTGATGTCAGGGCAGTGCCTCTGACCGGGAGGTTCAGGGGTTTGTGTACCGACGGTGGCAGGATTTTAAAAAATAACAGTATAGCTAAATCGCGTTCTTTCACTGTCTGGAGGAGAATTCTAGCAGTCGGCAGCTCTGATCGATAGTTGCCCAAGGTTGTTCGACTTATACCAGGTGAATGCCAGAGCAGTACCCTAACAAATGGGACAGGGACCGCGCGACTTTTCCTTCCTCTTCCTTGTCCTATCCTCTCCCCTTACTTACACTCACTGACCCTAACATGTACTACACTACCACCCATCTCGGGAGATTAGAGCTTGTCCCGGTTAGGACGGCGCCCTGCTGGTGGAAGATATCTGATTGGAGAAAACCCGGCTAGACGATGATAGGTCGTCGCCGTATCTCCCCAGCGGGGCACTGTGACCGCCATCACCCGGGCAAAAAACGTGCGCTATACTTGCGGGACTAATGGCCTTGAGAGTTAACGCGCACGGAATCACAATCAATAAAAACTTCGGGTTTGCGGTTATTATTTCATGGTAGTTTCACTATTTCAGAGATGTCGCCATTAAAAAAACATGTAATTCACATAAAAGACTGTAGGTATTAAATATCCCGTCCAACTTCTCAAAATTGAAACGAAAAAAAAGGGATACATTTTCGATATAGTTACTATTGGCGCTTATTACAATTATTTTCGTTATAATTTACACCTTTATATGTCATATTTCCTAACTATAGGAAAGAAGAGATTTCAGTTCATGTTGAAGTGGAAGTTTTTTCTGAGTCTTTAAAGACCACTGTGAATACATTTATTTAAATTGATTCTTAAAAAGTTCAAGTAAGATTGTTAATTTTGTTACGAACAAAATTTATCGTTTGAGAAGATTTTACAAATTATCGTTAAACAAAATTGATTGATTGTTAGATTGTAATTTTGTTGAAGAATTAATTTTTGTAACAGACAGTTAAATAAATATTAATACCCTAGACAATAGTTCAAATCCTCGCTTCATACAAACATTTTTCCATCCACTATCCGCTTGATGCTTAATACAAGTCTCTGGTTTAGAAACTTTATGCAGGTGGCAACTAACCGAATGCATTCCTTTACGTCAGTCAAAGCTACGTTTACAGCGTGGAAGTAACGTCGTTATGGTTTATTACTCGCAGAAGGTAATCATGTTCACCCTCTTCCCCTATACAAACAATCTCTTGCAAAAAATACCTTTCGAAATCAGTTCATACCTTCTACAATGTGGTTAAACGGCGTTTTTGAGAAAATGGCGTTTGAGGGTTTCTGAAAGTGCGAAATTTTGAGCTAGTGTTGACAAAAAACTGTTTAGTTTCCGAGAATCTTTATATGACATTATTTACAGCACATGTACTTATAAATATTGTAATGCAAACAAATTGCCTCTAATGTAATTACCAACGACTTCAGAGACAAGTAAAAAAAAATACATTTTTGTAATTTCTGAAAAAAACTAAAGAATAGAGCAATATAGCGTTAATATCATCTCATAGAGTGAATTTAGTACAAACCATATCAAAAGTTGTAAAAAAAATTTGAGCCTTTTTTGAGAAAAATCGTGTTTTTTTTAATTGCACAAATTGCACTAAACCGATAAAAATTGTCAAAAAATGTACATGACTTTAATGAAAAAACAAGTTATGGACAACAAATTTCACTTCACGGAAAAATCTCTATCTTTAATTTTGTAGGTCTAGGAAAACCCCGAAAAAATTTCAAACTTCTGAAATTTTCAAAAATTCAGATTTAACCGTGAACATCGGATCTATGCCACCCTTACACTTAGAGTGTATTTTATTCTATTCTTACACAAAATTTAAAAAAAACAATTTAGAGTCGTTTTTGAGAAAATTTTGAAAATGTCCCAGGAGCTTCATGTGTAGTACTCCCAAAAACACTCGTTCAAATCACTCGTTCACTGATTACTCTAATCAAGATTTTATTTGAAACTGTACCGTCCTCAGCAAATATAAATCGAGCAATATCCTGACATTGATGAGTGGCTGTGTCGTGTTTTGCGTCATCATTTCGAGTGGCTTTGTTGTTGGTGACATCACACCCGCAGCCGGATGTCATAAGGAGTTTATTCCTTCTCAAAAGGGAACAGAGTTGCTATAACTATTCGCAATTGTCTCAATTAACGAAGTGTGTTGCTGTTATTGTCAGATGAATGTTTGGGTGTGACACGATGTATGCATTAGGAAAACTATTTTGATTTGATGTGTTCAATATAGTACATTCTATGCTGTATGAATTCTCCATGACGATTCAGTGCCAATATTTGATATCAATTGCCAAAATGTATATTACCGATTGTACGCTGAGCTTAATTTCAAGTTTACATGAAATTAAGATCAGGTTTCAATGAGATGAGAGAGAAATATAGAAGTTAATTATTCCACTTTTTTAATATGCTTTCTGTATTAAGATTTTATTCGACTTTTTGTTTTCATGGTTCTAGAGGTTAATGAGGCAGATCCAGGAATGATCCGGGTTATCAAAGAACAGGTCAAGATACTGAGGCATGTTTGATATATAACGTAGTTGTTTGATTATACGTGTGGACAGTGGACAGTGACCTGGTTTTGAAAAAAACTATAAATATAAATATTACATGAATTTTAAGTAAACCATTGTGTTACAACTTATACATTATAAATGTAAATATAATTGTATGCTGTAAATATTATGTTCTACATTTTCTGTAGAGTTAGTAAATTTTGAAAATATGTCAGTCACTGAGTGAATATTGAAGGTAAAGTAACTGTTTACATTTTTTTCTATGGAAATGAATAGAGTCAGATACTTGTATTCAATATTACAAAGCACTTTAAAGGTCACGTATTCGTAAAAGTTGTTTCGTTATACTATTGTGTTTTACTATGTTACAATGCCGTAATACGTTTGCAATTAGTACGGTGAAGTGATTTGGCCTCATGAGACAGGTGCTAGAGGTAAAAGAGCCGAAGTACGAGGGCAATACGAGTGTGGGTTCAAAACCCACGTCGGTCATGAACGTTTTCAGTTGGATTGAATCATAGCAGGGGGAGGCATCGGAATCCCTCGAGGATTAAGTTTATAACGTTATGTGAACTCTCCATGAACTTTTGAACTGACAGGCAACTGTGTGCAATCTGTGCGTTTGAGGAACTGGATTCGCCGCCCTTAACATTGATACAGGCTCTTCAGTGGAACCGACGAATTCCATAGGCAAATATGTAGACGTACAAAGTCGAGATGGGTGCTGATGCGACGTACAAGGCTGCGATGCTTACGATACGCAGTACTGCTCTTCACTACACCTCAGAGGAGCGGTATGTACCGCAATAGGAGCTGGTAGTCTTCTAGACCCTGAAGAGAATAGGAAACCAACTAGTACAAGAAAGTGTGCGCCATACTGTGACACCACTAGTTCACCGCATTGTTACGCCAAGTTTGGACTGCAGAAACAATTTTACGGTCTAACAATTCATTGCGAATGTTTCACAACCACTGAACGGTTTACTAACCAATCTGCCCATCGGTGTCCACGGACACAAGTCGTTAGCATCATTGCACCTTAATAGAAGACCTAAGAGGCATGAGGGCTTACTGGATGATGCAACAGTCGTACTGGAGCTGCGACGAAAAGCGGGTAGGAAAACACTGATTGAGATGTCTCTATTGAAAATGTTGGGCACCAGCTAACAACGGCAGAAGAAATAACACAATAATTGCAGTTATTTGTAAAAATAGAAAAAAACAGAAACATTTGCAAGAAAACTTCTTTTCGCGTGGATGTGGAGGTTCACATAAGGTGTCGTAGGTGAGTAAATAAAACATTTTCTGCCTAAACTACGTAATGGAGACAACGTTCATGAGCGTTTGAAACGGTCCTCGCAAAGCCTCGTACAAAATTAGGAAATATACACGTTGGTACAACATAATATCTCACATTAAAGAAGAAAAATAGTTCATAGTTCAGTCAAAGTACGACTTTTTTTCGAAGGAATTCACACTAACAAAGGAATGAGAATACAGGTCTGTGAATTTTTGGAATGTAATATGACTTATAGTGGGTCAGATATTCGATATCAATTCCAGGTAATCGGTTCACACCTACTCAATTTGCCTTTGAATTATCCAAGGTGTAATTCAATAACTAGCACCCCCAGTTATTTTTTGAACCGTTAAATAACGAAATGCGGTTTTTGGTATTCGATGACGTTGGGGCACAAATGTTATTTGATTTCCAACGCTTTCACTGTGGGATAATTTCTCGGAAATTTGGTTATCCTAATGGGGTCATAGAATGTTTTTGGCTTTAGAATCATTTTAAAATTCGAAGAATGCATTCAACGGTATACGAGTGGCTTCATATGAGGCAGCATTTCGAGCGCTCATAAACATCGCATTGTGCTTTTTTGTGCCCGTGGGATAGTCCTACCCTGATTTCGGGGCTGTGTTAAGACCGACGCAGCCCGAACGAGAAAATTCCGAGATAGTGACTTCCCCTAACAAATGCCCGCTGTGGAAGTGTGAAAACGAACAAAACGACTTAATTGTGTGACCCCTTAAATCAAATATCGAACGTTCAAAATCAAATTTCAATAAAAAAATATTTTGGATGGTACTAGTTTTGTATCATACAGAAATTAACACAACAGTAATAATAAATAATAATAATAATAATAATAATAATAATAATAAATAAAATTGATTTTAATAATAATTATGCTAATTAAATGTTAATATAAAGAATAATATTTATTAGGGCGTATCTGGAAGGGATGAATCATTTATATAAACTGTTATCCGATGTCTGAATTGTTTATCATTCTCTAACAAATGATTTTTTAAAGAAATTCCATCTAACTCCACAGAAAGGTCATATTATTTTCTTGTAAGCTGAAGTTGTGTTGGATCTTACTAATAAGTACACGCAGAATCTTCCAAATATTACTGGTGCGTTTCCAGATATTGAAAATTAAACGTTTAAGCGCATTGTTTGCTAATAACTCATGGCATTTTGGCAGGTTTTATAAAAATTGTAGAAAGCATTGCGATCAATAATATTAGTTATTTGAATATTTTTCGTGAATTTATTACTTTAGAGATATAGGGCCGAGAAAGGTTAACTGTGCGTTCATTTACTGGATAAATTGCTGGACAGAAGGGGTAGTATTATGTAGGGTAATAGCACATTTTCAAGCTTTAGTTTCATGATCGGCCACCATGCTTGGAGGACCATGTCTGCAGATTTTGTTCACTTTTTTAATTGCCGAAATCAAATATTTATTGATTGTTATTTATACCGATCGCGTCAGCTGCTAAGATTATTATTCCCTTAAATATAGTGTATGTATGTTTATCAGGAGGTGGCGGTGAGCCTCCCCGGTTGGATGGCAATATCTGGCGCCGACCTACCGTCGGCTAGCGGGGTTTTCCCCCACCAGATACCTCCCACCAGCAGGGCACAGCGGGACCCAGCCGGGACAAGTTCTTCCCGACCGGTCTCCCGGCATGTGTGGTAGTGCAGTGATATCGGTTGATGTCCTGAGCCACCTCTCTCGGCCCGAAAACATACAATGAGTTTACAAGGGGGTATCGTGAAAGACATCATGCGAACAAATGTCTCACATACATCAGAACACATACATTATTATCTTACATTACGAGTTTCTGAACCTACTTTTGAAGATTCACATCTAATGCACTACCAGGAATTAGTTGAGATGATCAGCCACCCATGCGTGAACAACAGATTCAATATATTTGAGAAATAGTAAGAAAATATTATTTCCTTTTGATTATTATTGTAGCATAAGAAATTTACTTTTTATAAGCAGTACCTTACATCTAATGATCTCTTTTGCAAATTATCAAACCGGATATCTGTTAAACAAAATATGTCTAGAACTAATACTGCCAGAAATGTCAATTCAAAACTGTTCATATCTACAGAAATCTTCAAGCAAGTTGACTAGATTTACCGTCAGACTGTTTAAACTATGGTTTCGAAAACACCTTTCAGATTTCTCCAGTCGTACACAGTTACACTTGATAATTTTGAGTAGCTCTAGCGGATATTGCTGAAGTTGGAATGTGTAGTTGCGACGCAAAAGTAATTGCAAGTTCCCTTCATTGATTGACGGAAGAAGGTAGAAATTTCGAAAATAAATGACAAAAATATACTACTTTCGTATTGCTTTACAACTAGGATGGAACACCAAATTTCGCGATGCGCAGAACAATTTACAAACACTACAAGAAGGGCTTCTTCTTAATTTATTTCCGTTTAAATGGCCAGACATTCCATTTACACCATCCAACTACACCAATGACCTACCAACTTTTTCACAGTCAAATGATCCCAAGAACTTGTTTAATAAAGCAAACTAAGTATATGATGATATTTTAGCAATTACATCATGAAAACATAAAATACGCCCCACAACAGCTCCGTCTGCATTAACGAACTTCCGTATCACAGAATACTGAGACATCTGAGTAATGTCCCAACTATTATCTGTTTGAACAGAACAAAAAGCTACAGTTTTTGTTTGTACAGTCATGGATGATATCTCAAATGCACTGAATTAATTCGTTTTGAGTCTTTTTTGATTCAATTCAGAATAAATTTTTACTTTCTCACGCCTTACGTAAGAAAATAAAGTATTGTAATCGTGTGACAGAAATCGGTGATTTTTCGACAACATAACTCTTATTGTTTAGCCCTGGAAACAAAAAAGTGGATAACCCTTGTCTCTATGTACTAAAGTACTTCCTCTAACACTTTGTGTCGCCAGAGTGCGCTTTGTGGGCCCATGATTCCGACAAAAAATGTCAAAACGTCCGTCTGTCCGTCCGTCCGTGCGACCGTTGTCAACACTAGTGTCTATACTCTTCAAACAATTTTCACCCCAATAGATATTCCTCGATCGATTTAAAATAACTCGAGGCAATCTGAGATTGAGAAGGATAATTTGATTTTGGGGTAAGTAATGACCCCTCAACAAAATTTTTAAAAGTTTCTCAAAATCGGCTCCAAAATCTTTGATTAACTTTTGTCCTCGTATAGTGTAAAGGATTCTTAAAAATGGTACGGGTCTTATTTTCGTTGTCTCTGAATTTTCGAAAATTGCAAAGGTTAAAAAATTGCAAGATATATGTGCTGTTGTAGAACTTCCAGTATGTTTAGAAGTTGGTTGAAAATAAACTGTTCTACTACGTTCGGAAAAAACGGTTTTCATTGAAAATGGAGAATATTCGCAGCGTTGATCAGGTCACGTCATGAAGGTCTACATAAGCTTAAATATTTATCAATCATCTAACTTCGATTAATTGTAACAGTTCGACATCAGTAGCAAGAAATTACGGAAGACTGGAAAAGAAAACGCTTAACTAATTTAATCTTAATTCCTCAGCTATATTACAAGCAGCAGAACCGAGACGAGACTAAGAGAAAAAGTTTCTGGACAGAGCGTAGAAACTTCACATGTACAGCAACTTGTCTCAAACGAAGAATATTCAAATATATAATTTCAAAATAAGTAAATAAATTCTTTTATTTTCAGCAACGGTCAGACTAACAACAAACGTTTCCGGTTAAGGAGGTAGACACAATCAACTGCGGAATTTTTTGATTTTTAGAATATAATTACTTTCCACATAGAAGGATTTTGTATGCAAATTTTTTAAAGTGCAGTTTTTTATAATATTTCAAGTTTTTCAAGAAAAGTATCGCAAAAATGTTTCTAGATGAAAAATTAGCAGAAACTGATTCATAAACGTAAGTTCAAAGGAAATGGGTTTCAAAGAAGCGCGGTGGGAGCGTAATCAATTTCACTGAGCAGATGAACATTTTCCTTCATGTGTAGAAAACGAATCCAGTTATGGTCGTGAAACTTTCACTCATATGGAGGGAATTGTGCGTGACATTTTTTATATTTGTTTCTTGAAATATGAATTTTGGGAGTGCAATTGACTTAAGGTCTCTGGAAATATGGGCAGGAGGAACACGAGGTCCCTCTGTATTGTCTACTACACCCAGATATTTATTCTAATTCAATTTTTTTCTTAGACAAAGTAAATTATAACTAGACGTTTGGGCCTTATTGAATAATATTGAAAGTGTAAAACGACACCGGATGTACAAAACGTTATTATATTCTCCTTTATAATTAATAAATCAGTCAAAAATGCGGGGGAAAGGAATATTATTAAGAAGCTCCAAAACTGGCTCGTAGATGTTGAGCTGTCTCCATTAGCTTCCATTTCACATCTAACGAAGAGGACCCATAAGCCGATTGCCGGCCACTAAATTCTCTATCCTCCACCAACATCGTCTCTGTTGCTGCCGTTTTCCATGTTTATTGTTAGAGGAAATTATTGGATTCAGGAACAGACTCAAATCTGGACTTTTTTTATCGGTGGACACTTTATCGTTCATACCGTGGGCCCCTTATTAACATAAATGAGTCTACAAACAATAATCTTTGCTTGAACTACAATTCCGAGAGTTAGTATGATTTAAATAATTTCCTGTGACGTCATCCTAAATTTGAGGTACTACCAGAATGTTCATGCAATCTACTCTCGTAAGAACCCTGAAGGCTGGACGTTACATTGACTCCAAGTTGTGTACGACTTCCACCGCTGTCCTATTTCCTTGCAGGTGTCCCCCAAGTACAGCACGGCGTCCCACACTCTTCCCCGGCCGGGCGCTCCTTGCGTCACCGCGCCTTCTCACGGGGCGTCCACGGGCCCGACCAGCGGCAGGTGCCCCGCGGGTTGGGTCCGCCGTGGAGGGGGCGTGGCCGCGCTTGAGTGCACCTCCACAGGGAGCGCTGCCGTCGCGTGGGCCCCGCGCCGCCGAGCGCCTTCCACGCGGCCGCCAGTGCCAGCGAGAGGCGCGCCAGCGACGGCCACCAGACACACCGCCACCGCCCCCGCGCTCGCCGCCGCCGCCGTGTGCAGTGTTGTAGTGCGTGACACAGCGTGTGCGTGTGCAAGTGTTCGCGACGAAGCGGGCGACGAGTGCGTGCAATGCGGGGGCGCCCGTTGCCGCCGCCGTGCGACCGCCGCCCCCGCAAATGCCACCGCCGCCCCGTGCTCGAGGGCTGGCTGTAGCCCCCTGCTCCGCCCACGCCATGCGCGCCACGCCGCGCCACGCCCCCGTGCCCACTCACGCCCCGCACCCCGTCACGCTGCTGCTGCTGTGGATGCTCGCGGCCATCGCGCTGCCCCCATGCTGCGACGCTAGAGGTAAGCGAGCCGTGCGCGCCTTTGACAGTCGCCCTCGTGGTCCTAGTACAGTGCGCCAGGAAATTCTCTCCGCGGAGGGGCGTTTCCAGCCGGAGATTTTTTTTGCGGGCGGTTATCGTAGAATTTTGTTAAATAATAAACATATTTGTTATTATAATGTATAGTATTTATGTAATACAGATATGATGCTATGCAATATTATTGTTTAAGTAATTACATAATTTGAATAAAAATAATTATTTATATAAATTTTGCCAAATAAAGGAAGGTAAACGACAGCCTTTTGGGAGGGGGTATGGACCATGGTCCCACCTAGGTCTGCCAGTGGCAGCAGTGGCTGTCTGCTGTGGCAATCCTGCAGTGACACCATGGGCTGGTGGGGGTGCTAACGACAGAAATTATGTTGATAACACGAACTGCATCTTGAAACATCCATAAACGTATATTGCGAACTCACCACAATCAAAACAGATGCTTCATGTTTGGTACCCTTCAGTTGTTTTTCAGTGAACTGTTTGTTATGAACAGAAATGCAATATTAATAAAACCGTTGATTTGGCTCGGTGTGGCGAAACTTTCCTGGCACACTGTATCATCTCATCTAGCTTGCAAATGTGGTATTCACCAAATATGTGTGCGACAGTGCTGGAGGCAGGCGGTCTATGTATTTCAATGCACTACGTGCTTTAACAAGTGTGCATATAGGTTTAGTGTCGTAAACACTTATGAGCATGTGTTCTACTGCCTACGAACACTTCTGGATAGCTATGGGTATCAGACAGACTTTGACAACATTGAAATCTTTTACCCGTGGATTGAATAAGAGTATCATCTAGGTTTATAGTAAGCAACATTTTTGTGATGCTAGAAGTAGGCCCCATTCACATCTTTGACATGTTGCCCATGGGCACAGACCCATCTAGGGTTTTACCTTGTTTCCCATTACACAGACTTCTTCTAGTGAAAGGCACAGGTGTCATTCAGCTACGGACGACCGTTGTCACGTATGCTCGTAGTTCCATCATATTTTGGTATGTTTTGCCTTACGTTGACGCTTCGTTGCTCTGAAGGTATGTGCCAAAGACACCTTTACTAACTATAGCCAATGGTCTTTGCACGAGTTCCACCTAGCTATTTGGCATATTTTTAATTTAACAGATATTTTATAGCTCTAGAAGAAGGGGTCACTAAATTTTTTTCATCACAACGTCTTTTGACAAGCTGTCCAACCTCTTCTGTTTATAACTCACTACGCATATTTCTTGAAATGGTAGAGATCGGTGTCCGTTCGTAAGTAACAATCTGTAGCAAGTTGTGACAAGAGGTTGAGAATATGTATTTTACATTATACTGCTGTTTCGAAGTGATGTAGTGGTAGGTGCCCTATGACATGATTTTCTTTGACGACTATTTGTAACTGTAACAAGTCAGTAGTGTAGTAGATGTGTCAGAGGTAGTTGACGCAATTTTTTTTACGTAAGGCTCCATTCGACGAATTGTTTCACTGGGCGTAGTAGCATTTAGCTTTCTAGCATGTTTTTCAGTGCCCGTATTTCTTATGACATTAAGAGTTGCGTTAACGCATGCTACTCTTTAGTAAGTGGTTCCCATGAACTATTTTTATTAATCTTTCTTTATTTTATTGTATTTGCGACACTACAGACAGCTATCATTTGACGCGATACTCTTTGCTGCTATTGCTGCCATTACTATCATATTGTGTTACGAACAATAGGCCCCCGTTCACAACTCTATATTGTAAGAGGTGGTTGGTCGCAAAGTTTTTTGACGTATGATTTCCCTTACGAAGTAATGGATATGCGCTTATGGACTAAGTACTATCTACTTTTCTAAACTTCTTTTAGACTTCGCTGTCTGTCGACGCTCTAGGAGACAATGTTCAATAAAACACGGCATGTTTTAGCAAGAGATCATACAATGGCATCTTTCTGCGCACGTTTATAACAACTCGCGTTTACGTATCTTTCTTTCCGGGCCAGGATATGTGGTTCACGGTGTTCTCGTGCACATGCACGTAGCGCACATGAGCTTAGCTAATTAGTAGCATGTTTTTCTGTACCCAGCTTTCTTCAGTTATTAAAAAAGGTAGACGCTATATTTCGACATGTGACATGCTTAGACAACAGGAGCAAATGGGCTCTCTGAAATCATTACAAGCACTTTTTAAATTCTTCACCTTTCCTTAGTTATCTTGCAATGACAAAGGCCGGGAGATATATGATGGAAATAGGTGATACACATGAGATTTGTATTATTTGTTATTTAATCTGTCTCTACAGCGTCGCGTGTTGTTGTGATGTCCCTGTTCACTGTGTTTCAAATTGGGTGCAAGAATCAGATGTGTTTGTTGACGATTGCTGAGTAATAGTGAAATGTAGCTGTCAGAAAATAATGGCGTCAGTGTTTGGCTAAATGTCAGAGGTAGTAAATGTCCATCGTCAGCGAGCAGATGTCCACGAGTGTGTCCCTGTTCTCTGCACTCGTAGGAGTGTGACATGCAGTATACATAAAGTTACCACGTTTCTCTTTGCGGCAGAGATGAAAGAGTCAGAAAGTTCATTTCGTTCACAAATACGCAACTATTTAGGTCAAATTTTGGGAATGTTTTTGTTAGTAGCTTCGTGGGTGAATATCAACAAAACTATATCTCAAGAGTTCTTCTGGACATCTTATATCAATGATTGCTGACTAGGAGTTAAACTGAAACGCTAACTTACATTTGTTATAATGGAAGCTGTATAAAAAATACGCTAAGATTTAATGCACAACAGGACTTAGAATGTTACCTAGACATATATTTTTCTACATATGTCGGTGAAGTTGGTAGTTTTCGTTGAGTGTAGAAGTATACAAGTGTAAGAGAATTTGTATTGAAAGTCTCAAGTGTTAATGGATATTATGTGTTAAAAGGACTAGAAATTGAACGTGATACGCGTGGGTGACTATTTCAATCATTAGGAATTTAGCGCTCTTAATAATATGCAAGTGTTTGGCGCGGTAAATATTATGTACTAGTAAACACGAAAGCCCAAATTTGCACGTGCTTTAAATGTTAACTGTACATCTGCACATTTTGTGCAATAATTTAAGCTTCTCCAACTGTGAATCCTATCCTTCTGAAGCTAGAGTTTTCCATAACTTGGGAATCTATAAATACGCAGAATAGCCAAAGTACATTTGTACGCATAGTGTGTTGTGGTCAACAAATTGCAAATATTAACGTTATAAATATTAACGTTAATTAACAAATATATATAAATCAGGGGTTCTAATTTCTGATCATAGCAGGGGCTTAAGGTTTCCGTTGGAATTAGAATGTTTCATATTACAAGTGCGGGATGATTACATTTAAAGAAAGCATGTCAATAGATTGTTCATAAAATAAAACTTTTCAATGAGAATCTTATTTTGATTTTCTGAACTATGTAGTTACAGATGTGATTGACAATTTAGTGTCACGAGCATGGTAGTAAATAAAGTGCTCTCTTCTTTATTATTTGATTATTTTACGTATTCACAGGTGGATTCTGATATTATTATAATGGTTTCATTTTTATTTGTCGTTCTTGTCAATAATTAGACCACACATGTGCATCCTACATACGAATTACCACATACGTACTATTCGCAATTGTTTCAACAGATTGAACAATAATATTTTATAAGTTGGATAAGTATATTATTGGAGTGAAATGTTACTCATGTACTCGGTACAAAGATGACGTCACAGCTTATACATTACAATTCCAGTAATGGGCGCAGCGGAGAACCTCTCATTAACTATCACAAAAGTATAGCTGTCATCTCGCATTCGCTAACAAACCGAATGTCTTCAAATGTACAACGTAGGACTCGCCGAAGAGATCCGCGACGCAGATTGCCGAGATGTCCGAGGTGATTCGGTCTGCCTATCACACATTCAGAGGACTGATTCGTGATCTCGATGTTCTTTTGTTGCACTTCCTTGGCGCCACGAACCCACGCAACCGGTTCCTTGTCCTTTTCTGGAGAAGGTGACCCAAGCGCTAATTGGAAGTTTAGTCCGTGATGGGAATTCACGCGAACCTGGGAGACCTACTAAATAATTCCTGGACTCACGAGCTGATGATAGCCTCAAAAAATGGTAACTGTGAACTTTAAAATGATTATTTCTCAAATTCTTGACGCACACAACTTTTCGAACGCTACATAACTGTCATAAAATTGATCTCATTGTATCTTTAATTCTTGTGAATAATCGTGAAACTAATTTTACAGGAGAGAAATTTATCTTGTATCCTGGGATTATTTGAATGAATTATCTAGCATATAGACACAGCTCAACTGATTCTATATTAATAAGTGATATCAAATCATTTCCATAACGCCAATTGTCAGACAACTCCATTATCTTGTTATAGTTTCAGGTGTTATGATATTTACATTAAGCTCGTAAATATACATGAGCACACATGAATATACATTACACAGCAACAAGGAATACAACTTATCTAATTATACGCAGATGCAGATGATTTTTAGCATAGTTTAGTAGTATTTTGACTTATCACATTCGTCGTGGTAAAATATATTGAAAGACTACACCTTTTTCCTCAGAAGCTACAATCCTATCGTTTTGGCCTAACCGCAATAATTTTGGAGAGATTTGTAGATGAAGATAAAATGCCGTGTGTAGGATGAAGAAGCGCTTTAACGTCCCGACGAATGTATTGGACGGGGCCACATTTATTGTTTCCGGAAATTCTCCGACATTTATCTGGAATTTATAGGAGAAATTCACAGAAATTTGCGATCAGAGTTGCCATTCTCTAGAATTTTCTTTCGGCACTGGAACCGTCCAAGCCAGATCTTTAGCTTGTGTTGAAAATCCACATACATCGAACCTAAAACCTCAAGTCTACGAATCTTCGGTTGCAGTCTCTCAATTTCATAAGTTACCGCACCCAGTGATTGATTGATTAATTAGAGGTTTCGGGTGCGACCATTCTATTGCCAAGGACATTATTCCTATTAGTGTAGTGCACTTTGCTCCTCGGGAGGCGGTGTTTATCTCCCCCTACTGGATGGTGAGATCTAGTGCCGACCGCGACCGGCGAGGTTTTCCCAACCAGGAATCTCCCTCCAGCAGGGGGAACCTCCCCAGCAAGGACATTCTCTTAGCTCCCAACATGTGTGGTAGTATAGTGCACATAAGAGTAAGAGTGTGTGAGTAAAGGGAGAGCATAGAACAAGGAAAGAAAAGAGAAGATCGCGTGCAGTCCGTGGCCCGTTTGGTAGGGTACTCATCCGGTATTCGCCGGGTGTTGATCGGAGAAATCAAGGAAAACTACCGATCAGAGCAGCCGGCTGATAGAATTCTCCTCCAGACAGCGACTGAACCCAACCTACTCATGTAGCTAGTGCAAAAATCCTACTACTGTCGGAATTCGAACCTAGGAGCTCCCGGTCACAGGCACTTCAGTGTCATCAATTGATGCACTGAGGCATCTCTCTGGGTGCATCCAGCCACACTTCATTTATTCCAATTTTCTCCTTAGGTTTATTCCCTCCTCGTTTGTTACTTAAGGAGGATATTATATTATTTCTATCACTTGGACAATCACATTATGACATTAAAAAACACCACGTTTTTAATAATATCTGCAGAATTTACAGAGAGCGACGCAATGCCGGTATATTAAAAATACTCAATTTTTGAGCATGTTTGCAATTTTTATATATTTACTAGGCTGTCCGGGTGACGCCGCGTCCATGGCGAAGGTGCCGACGCTTCGGTCGCCATTCTGCGACCTTCCTCAGGGCGTAATGCGCGGAGATGTGATTACGCCCTGAGGAAGGTCGCAGAATGGTGACCGAAACGTCGGCACCTTCGCCATGGTCGCGGCGTCACCCGGACAGCCTAGTAAATACTGACTCCGGCCGCGGAAGCCTACGCTCTCAATTTTTATATAAACACAAATTTTGTGTAAATTTGTATCAGGAGTTTTCGTCTAAAATTACTTACTGTAAATCACTATTATTTTAGTAGTATTTACTCTAAAATACACATTCTTTGAAAGAATATGATCAGCCATTTTTTTATACACAGCATAACAATTTTTCAGAAATTTTGCAGTAAAACGAGAACCCTTTGAAAAGATGGTTTAATATTAAAGAGCGTTTAACTCTTACAATAAAGAATCAAAAAAATAACCCAAATATGTTTGTAAGATGTTTGGTCACTTGCAAGCTGTAATTGCTACTGCATTTTTCGCCACTTAACGCCTCCCCTTGGGAGGGTGAGTTCACCACTTAGAAATCTGTCCCCAGGATAGAAACATCTCTTAATGCTTCCTTTTCAACGTAAAGTCTAAATGCAACAATTGAAACAAAATAACTAGTCCCAAAAATTTGAATATCAAATTAAGTTTAAAAACCTTAGATTACCAATCATATAATTCCAATTTGGGCTACCTAAGTACAAAGTGAATAACACTCCGGGAAAACAGTTTTTAATTTTTAAGTTTTTAATTTTTGTATGGGAAAAATGACCAGTTTCCTAAAAATACAAAAAAATAAAAATAAATTTAATGTATATCAAAATGTGATTGACTTTAATATTTTTAGTTCTTTATGTATTTTACTCTATATTTGGTAATATTTCATTTGTGATTTAAATTCAAATTACAGTAATCTAAATTTAATTTTCTATTCAAATTATTACACGTTAAGTACATTTATCAAAATACTGAATTGAATGACACAACACACATATTGTAGATTGCTCATATTTTATGTATTGCTAAAATGCATTGCTAACGAACTAATGTATTTTATTAATGTACGACAGCATTCTAGTATAATACTTGTGTAATGATTTAATTCGTTTGTATCTGTAATATTTTCGAATGAATTACCATTTTTAAGGCTACAAAAATGATCATTAGATAAACAAACAATATTGAAACAAAAATGTCTTCCGCATGAATTTATTGTAGATTTAAAAGCTCATGTCATACCATAAGTTAATTATTCATCGTTAAGCTCAATGACACAGGCTTGACTATTCATTATTTTATGAAGTGACTGTGATATGAGATCACCTTGGCCAAACCAATTCCTTCAGAGCAGGTGGCATTCTCGTTTGATGCTCTAAGGCATAAAGAAGATAGAATGAAGGAAATTGATTGTTGCAAATTGCCCGAAGATTCATTATTCTGCCCACGATCAGTTGTTGTTACGACAAAGCATCATTCCCTGAGGTAAAGAGAAGCAAAGCAATGTGAACATTCCCTTCGACCAGCAGGGAAGCCAGTGAATGTCCTTGGCTCGTAACTGTTCCAGCGTGTCTTTCCGCCGCGGCATTCTCGTTGCGCTACCTACAGCGTTCGCCATTATCAAACCCCACCCACATCCCGCCTCCATGGTCTTTTTGTTGTCCGTTCCGCGGTCGACCTGCACATGCAGGCAACGCCTATGTGGCCGCTCGCCAGCAGACTGTAATGCACGTCACGGGTGCGCATTTTTTGTTTTGTCGGCCACAAAAGGTCAACTACAGTAATCTTTTTTATTCATATTCCCTCTGTTCTAATGAAAGAAGGGATTTTCCTTCTGTACTGTACAATTACAGATAATATCATAGTTCTAATTTCAAGTTACGCGCACAAGAGCGTTCTTAATTACGAATAATGTGATGAAAGGTTCCTTTCATGAACATAGAATAACAAGTATTATTTAGGTTCAATGTATGTAAACATTTCATTTGTTATTTTTATAGATGATAGATACAAAGGTTATTTGTTTTAAATGTTATGCTGCAGAAATGGCATTATTTATCAAGTAGGTCGTATGATTTTTGTATTATCAAGTTTAATGAGTTAATACATCTAGATTCAAAGTGGCACATGAGGACAACCAGAATTAATTTTATGGTGAGAAGAGAATCTTTGCTGAAGAAAGGTACATTGCGCACGGATTTTCTCTTGTAACAATGAATTAATTTGCCTCACTTAAAAAGCGCAAAAAGTTCTTTGTTGCGTGTATTTTCTCCCTTTTTCTTATTTTTCACTTTCTAAGGCTGACAACTGATGCGTTTAAGTAACAAGTACGCAGTAAAAATAAATATTAGTCTTTAAGAATGGACCTCTCTGGACTACACCTAGCTTTCCAAGCTATTTCGTAGGCCCCATGTTCGAATTGAGGTTGACTGAGAAAAGGTTCTCGACGATCTGTCGCAGCAGCAATTAGAATGCCGGCAGTGGACATTGATTGGAGACTCTACAAAATGTCACAGGAAACATTGCGCCGAGGAGTTCTTCAGACAGAAGGCAAATTACTGTAAACGGAGACTTCCAAGGGACGAGTCGCTTCACCGACCGAACTTTCCATCCTCTTTCGCAAATCGCTGCGACGTACACCCTACTTTTTCCGCATTTCGTGCTTTGGAGTTCGTCAGATTCGGCTGATTGTCTCAACCAGTGAGCACATATCCTTTTGTCGCTGGTTGATTTACCTATTTTGGGTTTCCAGGTGTTTCATCTTCTACGGTCATACCGTAAAAGTAGTGTTAGTTATATCTCGGGAGGTGATTATGTTCTTCCGAGCTAGAACGCGAATAATTGGAAGCCTACCCCTCTCCAAACCTCCCGACATGTGTGTAATGAATGTAAGCAAAAATGTGGGTGACTATGTGTGGCTGTGTGTGCGCGTGTATGGGTGCTTGAGAGGAGGAGACAGGCTAAGGACGAGGTCGGAAAGATTGTGCGCGGTCCGTGGCCCGATTGTTAAGTTACTGTTCCGGCATTTGTGTGGTATTGATGAAAGAATAATGGAAAACTATATCAGAATAGCCGGCCACTAAAATTCTGAAGAGAGCACCACAATTCAACGAGGCTCTCTAGCTAGTTGAATACAAAATTCACCACACCCGAGGCAGCGACGATCCTACAGCCTTAGGGATCTCCTCTGTGTAGGCCGTCCAACATATTTTTGTGACTTTTTATAGAGACTCAAAAGAAAATACACAAATTTCATAATAAAGTTTAAATCCATGGTTGCCAACTAGTCGTCTGCAGGTAAATATGGTTATATTTATTGTTTTTATTATAATACATCTATGAACTTCTAAGAATGCAGAAACAAATATCACACATGATTGTAAAATGCGTATTAAATCACCTTAACTTTATGGTAATAATTCTATTAACATTAATAACTTCGTCGCAATACTTTATACTTAAAGGATTTTGTTGTGATTAAATTTTGAATTACAATTCTGTTACATAAAACACGATGGCACCACATGCACAGGGCTTCCGTCACGCGTGATCCGTTGACAGTTACATACTGTCCAAAATCAGACCCGAAGTGTTGAGTATGGGCTTCATCTATGCCCACAAAAATGTCCCGCAGTCAATGTTTTCTACTCGACACATCTGTAACAGTTTTGCCGCTGCGTTGGCGCCCATTTCTCCAAGGCAATTGGCTCGAACGTTCATCGCGTGCTCCAGAGTGACTACGGCTTTTGCGTCGAGAAATGCATGTGGCCGTTTACAGACTGCAACGAGGGCGGTGTCCTAACTCCCATCCCCCTCCCTCCATCTTCACCCTCCGCAGCCTCTGCGTTGCCCAAGCGGCCGTGCGCCCAGTGCATGCCCGTGCAATTCGCGAGCGCCCGACGCACGCGTGATGGCTACGATAGCAGGCAACGCGGCGCTTGGCATTTCGCTGACAGACGGCGTCGCCCCGAGTGGGTTTCCAAATCCGCGGTTGCTGATCGCGCCGATGAGGGAAAAATTTCCCTCGAGGCTAATGGTGAACTATGGTGGTCCTGTTTTCACACCTTTTGACGAAAACACGCAAACGGTTACGTTTCATGAAGTTCGGATTTTTGTACTGAGTCGGAAACGGTGACACTGGTGAGGAAATCAGGGTAATATGAGGTACAAACTAATTGTTTAAATTTAGCC
The DNA here is from genome assembly GCA_017312745.1 of Gryllus bimaculatus. Taxonomy (NCBI): domain Eukaryota; kingdom Metazoa; phylum Arthropoda; class Insecta; order Orthoptera; family Gryllidae; genus Gryllus; species Gryllus bimaculatus. Next base: position 1,047,753 of record BOPP01000127.1, on the reverse strand, counting down.
TAAAATGCTGTTCGACTTCCAAACAAAATTCATCGTGAGTAACGGTAAATTATAGTGTTTAAGCACATTTTGATGGAAATTTACAAACATTGAATAAGTGACAGAGATTGTTCTTAGCGGCTCTGATTAGAGAGGGAAAATATTGGGTACGGATGTTTCAAAATTTTAGGAAACATATTTCCTACAGACATTTTTAATTGCAGGGTAAATAATCAACATGAACTTTCACAACCCGTTGGGTTGATAATGAACGGCAAATTTGTAATCAGATTTGGCTGAATATTTGTATACACAGTAGCGCCGTCATGGGCGTCACAATTGGACATGTCCATCCCCCCAATAATTTTTGGTTTCTGGAGGCGTTTTCGAGGGAACCCCTCATGACCTGAACTGAATTCTCCCTTCAATAATTTGGTGCTCGGCCGCTCATGATATTCGCCTGCTCAGTGTTGAATGTCCTCACGGGAAACGCCTGCTTTGGAAGGACCCTCAGACCAAAAATTCTTGCTACAAGAGAAATCATTTAACCTCTCGCCCACAGCACCACGGATCCTGTGCGAATCGCGCCGTGGGCGCCGCTTCGCGATCGGCCGCCCCGTCCGCTTTCTCTCCACCGCCAAAGGTCGGGGGTCGTCCTTTCCGGCGAGGCGCGCGGGGGGCGGGGAGGGGGAGAGGGGGTCAGGGGACGACGCGGCTATAAACATGCGCGGCACGCAGACGCACGCACGCACGCACGCCGCACGCACGCTGCGAGCCGCGGGAGTGCCCGCGGCGGCGCGGCGTGTCACGGGACGGCGCGATGCGATGCGACATCGGTAACAAAACATCGACGCTAGCAAACATCGATGTTCAAAACTAAAACATCGATGTTCAAAATACATCGACTAAAACATCGCTGTTTTTCAACATCGATGTTTTTAGACTGGATTAGTAACTTCTAACATCAATTTTCGTGTGCATTAAAATTTAATTTGAGAGTCTTCGTTTTTATCAATTTGCCAAATAAGAGTACGAGAAGAAGGGGGTAAACCTTACGCCCACAGGTTATAATTTGACCTTATCTCAATGTGAGAAATAATATGAAGAAAGAGTAAATACAAGGGCATAGAGGTTATCTTGAGTGAGAGAGTTTTGTCGATGAAGATAAGTGTAATTGGCGTTCCTTTGGTTCCAACACATGAATATCGTATTCCTTTTAAAGTATTTTGATCTTGGGATTGTTTCATTCAGAAGCAGAACGTCGGAAAAGAAAAGACATCGGTGTTAATACAACTACATTTAAAACACCGATATTTCTACGAAAACATCTATGTTTTGAAAACATCGACAGCGATATCGCATCCTTAATAACCAATGCGAGGCGATACCATTGGGATATGGAGAAGACTCTTCGATGACATGAATGAGACGCGGTGGGGACATGGATGGGACGCGGTGGGGACAGGGATGGGACGCGGCAGGGATGTGATTGGATGTGGCAGGACGAAGTCACGATAGAGGCGCATCGGTAGGTGTGAGCACTGATGGATTCGGTGGAGACGAAAACGCGAGGAGCACGCTACGGCATCTAAGAGGTCAAGAGAAAATGTGAGGTGGTCGCGAGCGACCCCACGCGATGCCTGATGACTTGGGGCAACGCAAAACACGATAATGACATTTCGGAGGGTACACTATTGAGGCACGTTATGAACATGGAGATACGATGGTGACCCTGTCGGAACTTTAGGGGAATACGGGGGGCAACTCAAAGGGATGCGAAGGGATAAGAAATGACGCGACTTGTGATAATGGAATCCTGGGAAAAAGTGAGGAGGTGGGAAGGCAGGAAAGGGAATGAGAGGCCGTACGAAGGTATAACATGATTGTAAGGTCGTCTCCAGGTTGTCTTTGAGTCATAACTTTTGGGTCTGTTCGAGTTTTAGAGAAAATTATCATCACAACTATTTTTATTTAATGAACGTTTTAGTTTAATGCTTGATATTCCTGTATTCCTTGATTTTGTAACACCCCCTGAGAGCAACGTACAGGTGAAATGTAATTTTTAATTATTTCTCAATCTTGCGATCCACTCGCAGCGATACGCTTCGATCGAATCAGCGAGGAAGCTGAAATATGCAGCCAAAGTACTTGCGTTCAACTTTCTTCTCCCACGGTTAATACGGAATTTGTAATGAACGAAACTGTCTTATGGCTACTTTTCACAGGTTACCAGCAATGTTCCCACATTTAAAATTTTTCTGTATACATATTCATTAATTTTAAGAGTTTCTCAAACGATTTATCATTTTCTTTCACCTATTTAAGATAAGTCTTTTGAAAGCGTCGCCGAATAGTTGAAGAGAGTTTTCCACAGACACTGACGACAGAGAAACGTAATCGTATGCTCTACGATGAAGCAAAATGGGTAAAATAGCTCCACTGTGTATATTTTCATGTCGGTCGTGTCTCTTCTTCTTGGGTGCTTCTTTGTCCACTCTTCTCTAGCTCGCTCCTTTCGTACGGGCTTTCAACAGTCAGGTATTCCTTGCGCCCATTGCTCGTGCACAGTTCAAGATAGGCGTTACATCACTTTACGTCACATCACAGGCCGTCACCGGCCTGACGGGCAGCTCCTTTACAAGTGAACTCGCCGTCTCTTGTCCTTCATTCGGAACACCCCGTATACAACTGGACAATGGCGCTAATATAACCCGTGTAAACCTGACCTTCAGTGTCAATGTGAAGGTGGCTGGCGAATGCTTGACCAAACTTGTGACGCGATTACGACCAGACATATGCAGCCGTGCGGGATATTGGGATGAGAGGGGAACCAGGTATACTCTATGTACGAAATGAATTGTTTATTTTTGAAACAACACAAGACTATATTTGGTTGTTTTGACTTCTTAGTGCGTCGCATTTTGTATATGAATTTGAGGGTGACATAGCATAAGTTAAGCGGGTCTGGAGGGTATTGGGAGTAGAACTTAAAACTACTGGTGCTCCAACATCACACACTTTCTCGCATAATTTAGATCGGCTACGTAATATCATAATAGTATATAAATATGAAAATGTCTTTCCAGCCAGCAGAACTTTTTTTTCTTTTCTACGGTGAGATTCCAACTTCGGTTTTTAGAGTTATCACGCTATTCATGCTACCTCTCCACTCACTCACCAACTTCTCTCCTACCCTCAGATTCGCAACTGAACTCAACTTCCTCGAGTTAACATAAAGATGCGAGTTTAATATGTATTTGTGTTTTGCTTCTGCCGTAACGCGTGTTTTATATATCTGCCAATACGTTTTGATAGTTTTGATCTTAATAAAAATTAACAGTAATTGGAGATCACCACTACGAAAAATGTTTGCCTCCATGCTGCTGCCGGTCCATTTGATTTTGTGACCTACGTCACTGGTCGTTTCAAACCGCCCAAATAACTCGTTCAGCATTCCTGAGGCTGGAAGGATAACCGCTGATAGTAGTAATGAGTGGGAATTTTCGTGTATGCTTTGGTTCAAACGGGGTAATCTTCGTTCAGAAACCTGGACCTATCCTAACACTAACGAAAAGGAAACCACAAAGAATGTAGTCGGCGCAGGAATGCTATAAGCAACACATAAGATAACGCTGTCGGGGTTGAGTCAGTTAGTTTAGAAACCTGTCTACAGTAAGTGAAATGAAATCACTTCCTTTTAAAGTATCAGGTGAGTCAATAACTGAGTTACAAATTATCCTTCTCAGTTTTCAGGTCGTTTCATGAGTTCTTATCTCAAAGCAATTTACTCGAAGTCCGGGCACAAGTTCCTGTTTGGAATAGTTAAAAACCAATGCAACATTATCACATTGTTAGTGAATGATCCTATTGAAATTAAGGTATCTTCGTTGCATGGATGCCATTTCTTCTCCTATTTCCAATGAGAATTGAACATCTCTCTACATTTGAATTAGGAGGTTGTTTGAAATTGTAAACGAAGAAATGCAAAACTAATGTTTTCTGTAATTTCGAATGTGCAGAATGCAAGTTGTGGATTACTTTATTTTTTTTCTCAAGGTTCATTGGTGTGTTGCACTATTATGAAATTGGGAGTAGTGTATTTCATTGGCATTATCAGATATGTGTAATTTCATTAACGACCTCATAAAATATGAAAATATAAAGTTGACAGGAGTTAATATAAAAATGCAATATTACCTCCCAAGTCATTGAATGCAGTTAGACATTATTATGCCTTTTATTTCGAATACACAATCAGAAAATATTCGTATATTCTTCTGAAGTGCATTTCCGTATTTAAACGTTTACTGGACCGGTTACACGTAATATTGGATTTCTTTTCCACAGTTTTGTTATTTTGCCTAAACCTATGTTAAAATATGTTTATCTTGGTCGCACATACATTTCAATAGTTTCCGCCAAGCTTATTACCTTATCTCACCTTGTTGAGGGCTGGAGATGAAGCGAGTGGGGACAGGGTCGATGCTGAGGGAGGGTGTCAGTGATAGGGCGAGGGACAGGGAGAGGGATGGAGACAGGAATGAGACGTGAACAGGTAAGAAAATGGAGTTACCGGTAGGGCTGAGAATGGGTGCGCCGTTTGAGACGGGTCTGAAAACAAAACGGGCGTGACGACGAAGCGGGTGTGAAGGCGAAACGGGTGTGAAGGCGAATCGGGTGTGAAGAGGTAACGGCTGTGAAGACGTAACGGGTGTGAAGGCGAAACGGGTGTGAAGGCGAAACGGGTGTGAAGGCGAAACGGGTGTGACGACGAAACGGGTGTGAAGGCGAAACGGGTGTGAAGGCGAAACGGGTGTGAAGGGGAGGATAGGGCATGAACAACGAGCATGAACATCGCACAAGAACACCGGGGAAGAACACAGACATGACGGTATAAATGGTAGCCGTACGTGTACGGCAACGCGTTTATAAAAGCAACCGGCATGGAGCCGGGGTTGGCGGAGGTCGGGGGCGGCGTCCGAGACGTGGGAGCCGCGGGCCGGCGGCGCTGGGCGTGGGCGGGTGGCGCCGGAGCAAAGTCCAAGGGCGACGCGGGCGAGAGGGACCGCCTCCTCGCGCAGCCCCGCGCAGCTTTGCGCTTTCTGCACGCGCAGAGCCCCTCGCGGCAGCGCAGGCCCCTGCCTCTGCGCCCACTCCCCACACGAAGCGCATTGCGCATGCAACCACCACTGCGTTCCCGTTGCTATAGTTCTCATGATTAGTTGATTGATGTTCCCGGATTCGTCAACTATGATCATTATTTCCGTTAGTATAGTGAATGTCTGCCAGGAGACGGCCGTCGAGGAAGAAGAGAGGAAGATCGCGCGCGGTCCGTGGCCCGTTTCTTAAGGTCCTGCTCCGACATTCACCTGGTATTGATCGAAAAAACCACTGGAAAATACCGATCAGAGCAGCCGGCGCTAGCAATCTCCACCAGTCCTCGCTGTATTTGACGTAGCTTCCTAGCTAGTGGTGAAAATCATCAACTGCTGAGGCTCGTCTCTACAACACTAGCCAAGAGAGCAGTCGGGAGCTTATAGATTATCTTGGCTCTGGGGCGGAGATACCTAGTGAGGAAAACCTCATAGTGCTTAGTGTAGTGTTCACGTTCCAGCTGGAGAGTAACAAAATAGACTTTTGGGATACAACATTCACTTCTCCTACAGGACTACTGGTCTTCACAGATAATCGTTCACAGAACCAAAAAAATCTTCCAATTAACCAATTGCCGTGCATGTAGTTTTCCTATTCTTCCTCTCTTTCTCCCATAGTTTCCCCTAGCAATTTACTTCCTCTTTCGAGTGATTCATTTCGGACTTCCATTTCCTGGGCCCTCCGTTCGGTCGATGGTCTTGTCTGGCGCCAGCCACGTTCACTCCTCGCGGGGATTTGCCTTGAATCCGGTTTGGCGGCGCCGCCGAGAACACTTGCATTTCTCCTCGCCTCGAAGCGCGCGTCATTCGCCTGGGTCGCGGATTCTTCACGTTTGGATGCGTCACTTAACGACCAGCTGTCGAACAAATCGCTTCTCGCGAGCGTTATTTTGTTTGGTGGGCATTCGCTGACGCAATATGAAGATAATCCAAGTTGTTTGGAAAACGTTGCTCGTTGGAAGACAAATCGGCATCGTCGCTTCTTTTGTGTGGTGTCAGTTCTGTGAGTTTTAGGGGATCATATAATCATGGCAGAAATAAAGGGCGACCAACCAGGCACGTGCCCTCCCCCCTCCCATTCCTTGAAAGAAGTCCTGAACAATATCTCAATCCATTTAGTTTCTGATACTCAAATTAAATGGTTTATTATATTCATTCATTAAATTCGTTCATTAGTATTTCGGTTGGTTTGATCTACTAAGCTGCTGTGAGTTCATGAATGGTAATGCGTATAATTACATGTACATCAGATTAGTGAAGTGTTTCTTGTATATAATTCTATGTGTATAGGATTATATTATATGTTAAGTGTTTGTAGTTTGTTGTTGAGCGGTTGTTGAATTATTGTATGTTGGATAGTTTCAGGATTTGGAAAATAATTGGTTGGTTTAAACCAGGGGAACTAATCACGTTTTTCACTCTGCCAAAAGCGAGACGTCATGGCTATTAATGGGGTCTAATTAAACTACACTAATTATGCGTATGGCAATCAGGGTAGCCGAGATGGATAAGGCAGTAGTATCATGGCGATCTCGGATCGAAGGATCACGGGCTCGAATCTCGCGTCGAGTATGGTTGTATTTGTGATCGTCCTTTCACCTTTCATCATCATCATCATCATCATCATCATCATCCTATCACTTCATTAAAGAAGTATTAATAATTCCCTCTTCAAGCTGGAGGCCTATGCCTTTAGTGAGATGTACAGTTAGGTAATAAAAAAATAGAAAATATGCGTATGATGTTTGCTGGAGCTTCGTGGTTTGCTATGGTCTTCTATACCACAATCACTAGGGAAACACGGTAACTTACTTTGAATTCAGACCAGACTTAATCTGGGGTTTTGCGCAAAGCGTTTGCTGTAGGCATTTATATAATTCGAATATTTTTATAATAAAAGGGATAATTTACTATAAGAGTAAATAAAGGTATTCCATACAAAGGACTTGTTTTCTTATGACTCCTCTTTAGGTAGTTCCTGATTTTACGCCTTTAAAGCAGCATTGTTTTCTCCCAGTTTCATGGAATGTAGTTAAGTATGTATAATAAGCGTACAAGTTTAGTTATTGACTAATAAATAATTTATGACCAAAACCTGTATCCAAAACCCTAGCAAGATGTTAAAAATGATTGAAATACAAGCTGCTGTCTCGACCAATCCTGAAATTGATTGAAGATACAAACACACTATACTATACTATACTATACTATACTATACACTAAATTATACACTATGCTATCAAATAATAAATTTGTGTTTGTGAAGATGCTTGTTAAAGCAAAAATATTAACATGGTAATGGTAAGGAATGTACCTCGACTAGCAAGAAATGAAAGACGAAGAAACAAAATAGACGTTAGTTTGTATTCCGAAATTCGTTGACATCACGCTAGAGACGAAATTTATGACCGAAGGAAACACTGAAAGAATAAAGGTTTAATATCCTGTTCCGTACATCATAGTCTTACGAAATTCTGAAGGAAATACGAGAGCTGTTCACAAGAAGAGATTTATGAAAAAGCGATTCTTCTAAACAAAGGACAAGAGAAGTATTGTGCATTTTGGTCCGTGACTGTGCGCGGAACATAGGAGTTAATTCTTACATCAGTGCAACTAATTTGTTTCGCTTGTTTCAAGTGCAATTAAGATACGAGTGAATGTTAAAGGTTATCCTATTCAATTGTTCTCCGTTGCCAGGGATCCTTAAATCTAAAAACGTATTTCTGAATTACGTTTAATTTTTTGTTTCACGTTCTGTACTACGAATGGAGCAAAAAATTGTTTATTCATTTACAATTATGAGAATATTTACCGCCTTTTTGACTTTTTTTCGCATAACATATCTGTTATTATTATCAAATTTTCCTTCAAAGACCTTTTCTTCAAGGGATCAGGGGAACTTACATTTCGCGGTTCTGCAGGACACCCTGCTCTTTTCCTTCAAGTTGGGAGAAAAGGTCAGAAGTTTGAAAATAAATTGAAGAATTGAGATAGTTGAATAAAATTTGTAACAGTTCTCTCTTTGCCTAACGATGTCTTATACAGTTCAAATGGCAGTAAAATGTGATAAAACAATATTTTTTATTAAATTAAATTAGGTCAGTTATAAATTTTCAGTTTAATAAAGATACTTTTTTCATTATTTTTGTTTTAAGAAATAGCTTTCTTTAACTTAGAAAACATGATGTAGTCACAAGATTTAACTAACCCCCCTTAAAACCCTTGAAGTATTTTAATTTAATTTCAGATAATAACATTATGAAAAGGAGTAAAATGAAAGATCAATGCCTATTTATTTAAAGCGATCTTTGAGAATTCAGAGTATTTTTTTCTGTTTGGTTTGAATTGAAAATAATGAGATCCTGGATTAATAGGCAGAAAAGAAGTATCAGCTGTTTATACTGTTTGAAAAGAAGTTAAGTTTTCTACCCCCCAAAATTTGTCATTTCTGCTTCAAAAGAAGAGTGACTCCAGATAATTTAAGGCTTGCTATTATTAAATAGGTTTATAGCACAGTAACGTTCAATAAAATCACAAAATTGATCAAAGGAACTCTATTTACTGTCATTTTTATTTATTTCATTGTGTTAGTTGTAATCGATATCATCGATTGATCTGAAAGCATTCAACAGTCTTTCTTCGTGAAAATGTGATATGAGGTTACTGTTAGGAAAGTGTGTTTTTTTCCGAAGAGTTTTGAAATGAAAGATTGGAGTGTGCATATAATCGCAATGTTCAGAAATCGTTTAACACAGGTACTTTGACAAAAATGCACTTATTAGAGTTGTACGTAATGTATTACTGTTTCAAGTTCAGGGAAACTATAACAATTCTTTTTCATAGTTCTCTACAACATTCAGTACATATTTTGGTTAATGTAAAAGGTATTCATTACATTTTCAGAAACATGATGAACTCTGTGTTCACACTAAATATTGATTGTATTGTTCGAGAAATTGTATACATCCCTCATTTCATTGATATTATGAAACTTAATACTGAACAAATGTTATGAGATTTTCTGTTTTTCATGTAATGAACACGTAGAACTTTTCTAATATGTCTGCGGACACATCCCATGCATATTTTATTTTCAGTGTGTATCCTTGCTGCTCAAAACTTTTAAGATAAGTCGCAACTATACAAGCGATTTTTCATCCATCTTCATTCTTGTGACTTGGATGTTTTCTACAGAACTTCATTCAATTATATATCTTTATATAATGTCATGCGGTTTTCACAACTACTTGTTGAATAAAAACACTCAGTGGGGTAAAAGTTGTGGTAGGAAGCGCAGTTCGTCTATTGTCTACTAGTTTTGTGGTAGATTAAGAAAAAAAATATTTTGAAAATGAAACATTTCATTGAAATACAAATATAACTTTAAAATTCATAATATTAATCGACGATTAAGGACAAAATGTATTTGAATATTAAAATTAATATATTTTTAGCACGTATAAATCTTTACTGCTTTGAAGGTTATATTTCTCAAGTGATTGATGTGTTACAAACACCACCATAAGACAGTGTTATGAGATGTTCCAAAGAGGGAAAGATTCAAAAAGCACTTTTTAACCGTATTATTTTAAATGGCCCCTTATATTCTAAGGATACAGAGACTACCGCGGGCTCCATGCGCCCTCTTACGAGATTTTGCGAAGGCTCTCACTTAAGGGCTTCCGTCAGGCGTAGGTAGGCTTGTTGCCGCGCGGCCGAGCCTAGTTAGCTTTTACATCACCACACGCACGTCCTTTGTTTGGACGCAGACAGTGGGCGCCTTCAGTCATGCCAGGCAGCGGACGTAACAGGCGCTGAATATTCCACCGGAGACAAAGAGTAGGCGAGAGGCACCTTACTGTGGGCGCACGCGTCGGCTTATGCGACGCAAAATATGCTCCCGAGAGCCCTTGGTTGCCTGGTTGCTTGCTTGGTTGATTGGTTGGTTGGTTGGTTGGTTGATTGGTTGGTTAGTTGGTTGATTGGTTGTCAGTGATTCCGGACGAGTCAACTACCGAGGTCATTGGCCCCGTAAATGTAGTGCATTTCACTGTCCGGAGGTGGTGGAGATCTTCCCCTGCTGGATGGCGATATCCGGCGCCGATCTACCATCGGCTAGCGGGATTTTCCCTAACCAGGTATCTCCCATCAGCGGGTCCGTTCCCAGCCCGAACAAGCTCCCGAAATGTGAAATATTGTAGTGCATGTTAGTGTAAATGTGTGTAGGGGGTGAGGATAGAACAAGGAAGAAGAATAGATGACACGCAGTCCGTGGCCCGTTTGTTAGGGTACTGCTCCGGCATTTGCCTGGAGTTGATCGGAGAAACGACGGAAAACTATCGGTCAGAGTAGCCGATCTCTAGAATTCTCTTCCAGTCAGCGACTTAATTCGACCTAGCTATCTTGTGTGGAAACTTTTGCCACTGTCAACACTCGAAAGTAGGACCTCCAGGATAGAGGCCGGATAATCATAAAATTGCTAGGGGAAAAATGTATGGTAATGTAATGTACCACAAAATGACTCATAGCTTTTTAACAGCTGTTCTTTTTTTCTCAAGCACTCGCATCTTTCGGCATCCTCTCGATTCAGATGTTGGTAATGGCGCTTAGGCGATCTTCGCACGGATGAAATTTTTATTCCGATTTTGGCCGCCAGGATTCCTGCGGCTACTGACAGTTACTGAATAAACGTTTTTGAGAAAACTGGCGGATACATGTGGATTCACACTAGACGAAGTAGTTTATTTTTTAGAGTCTTTGCCAGATATATTTGCTGTGAAAAATTTGCTAAGAAAAAAGATGATTGTTTTAAGACACTCAATTCCTGTAAACGTGCTACTGCAGAATGGTGAATTACCATTTACAGCTGTATTTCATGTTTTTAATGTAACTTTTTGATGAGTGTGTAGGGTTTCACAGGTTTAGATGAGTGTGTAACTGTTTCACAGGTATATTAAAAAAATGTGTTTTAATTATATTGCATTACATGATAATTTTTATAAAGTGATACAACACCCGGAAATAAAAATGGAAAATGTGTATATATACACAAAAGTTTCATATTACCGAACATTGAATACATACATCTAATATTTAAAAACCAGGTGAAAGGAAACGGTAACAGCAGAAACGCACCAACATACAGCAGATGAGCGAGAAAGTGAACGTGAGCGTCGGAGAGTGAGCTTGCGAGTGGTAGGAGGGAGGAAGAGGTGGCGTGGCGCGGGCGGGGGGGGTGGACAGTTAGGGCGGTAGGCAAAGCCAGGTGGTAGGTTGTAGGTGTAGGGTAAGGCGGCGGGTGTCAAGTCTTCCGAAGGGAATAGTGGCAGATAAGGGTGGCGAGAGTGGGTCCAATCGAGGAGTTGCGTAGCGAGAGACAGAGGCGGAGGGCAGCGGATAGCTTCGGGCGGAGGCCTGACGACGGGTGGTTGGAGAGGTGGCGGTCGGAGAGAGAAGGCGGGCGGAACGGGCTGGTTGGAGAGAGGTGGCCGGGCGAGGAGAGAGAGAAGCGCGGCGGCGTGTGCAAAGTGCGGCGTGGCTCGTGGTGACGTTCAAAGGCCAAGCGGAGGCCGTGCCGGCGAACTGCGTCTTGGCTCCGCGAAGCCCTTGCGTGTGTCGGTGCCGTGCGGCGGCGAAGCCTGGGCTTTCTGCGCACGGCCTGACTCACGCGGCGTCGCCGCGGACTCCACCGGACAGCGAACCCCGCACTTC
>BOPP01000127.1:995132-1035570 GCA_017312745.1 Gryllus bimaculatus | reverse complement strand
GGGCGACGATCGGGATTCGGGACTCGCGGCGCATTACGTAAAACGGGAACCGGGGCCGCAGAAACGGAACGACCGAGGCGCGGACGCGAGCGTGGACGACGAGCGTGGGTGCCCAGGGCAGGCAGCCTGGCAGCGCCCTTCGCAGCCGAATGGCTGGGGCGAAATCTCTCTCCTTCCCCGCCCACCCACTTACCCGCCCACAGACTCACACATACACTCACCCACTCACTCACTCACTCACTCACCCACTCACTCACTCACTCGCTCGCTCACCCACCACCCACTCACCCACTCTCTCGCTCACCCACTCACTCGCTTGCCCACCCACTCACTCGCTCGCTTCGCTCACCCACTCTCTCGCTCGCTCACCTACCCACACTCACTCTTCCACGCTTTCGCCCACTCTCTCACTCTCCCACTCTCCACCCACTCATGTATATGCTGCCCATTTGCCTCCAGTTTGCCAGCTCACCTTCCCGCCATAACTGCCGCTCGTCCGTGTGTTCGACTAGCTGTGTGTCAACCCACGCTCTGCCCTAAATGCCTGTCCTCTTTTCCATCCATTACACGCCTACCCAACTCTCAGCATACGTTAAGTCTCTTCTGCCTACTGACCAGTCTACCTGCTACCATACCTACTTACTAGTCACGTGTCAACCTACTAGACCACTCGTTTGATCGCGTGACCAACAACTTACCCACCTGCTAAAGTTCTCGCCCACTTCTCGGTCACGCCATTCGCCTATCGCCTTGACCAATCGCGCGTTTGCCTTTCTCTTTGACTTCTGAACCCTTCTCTTCTACCAGCATTGCTGCTTGCTGGCGTCCTCAATGGACTGCTCCTATGGGAATCACCCGACTACATCCCTCATCCTTGCTTTCTAGCTAATCTCCTTTCAGTTTTTGTTAAAGTACATTTTTTAAAGTTTGCGTTCATAAGTAACGCTTAAAGTTGTTCTCGCACCGGTCGAGAGGAAACCTTTATCTCAAGTGAATATGGCCGAATATTCGGAATTGTCGGTGTTAACCCATCGAAGTAAATATGCTCTTAATAGGTTGTTTCAAGCTTTGCTTCCACAAAGTTTATTAGCTATGACTTTTGACGTTGGCAGTTCTCTAAAATGACGTTAAAATGTTTCTTAAAAAAGTCGGAAGAGAATAAATTAGATCATACATTCCGATTCTAAGGAGGCCACGAGAAAAGCAGTACTGAATCCTTACACTAAGGGATGCAGTCGGTTTAGGCCCGCTCCTGTGTCTGCTCGCTCGCTCTTTTTCCTCCGTCTACCTGTCACTTAACAACGCATTCGTCACGCTGACTGTTCGCGTCACGCCTGCTCGCTCGCTCCGCCCACTCGCCCTCTTGCCCACTCGCCCGGCCGAGTGAGGGAGCGAACGAGCGAGAACCCGCGGTGCAACGCACTTGTCGCGCCGCCTCCTTTTGCGCCTCGCCTGCTTTGCGCGGTCGCCCGCCCCGTGCCCCGGCCGACAGGCCACTTTCCACGACGAGTCTCTCGGCCAGGCCTCCCATGCCCCCGCGCACGGAGACCGCCTCCGAACCTCGCAGCGCGCGAACACAGATGAACAACAGAAAGCAAGGAATGGCGCGATACATAAGGAAATAGCGGCTAGCTGCAGCAAAAAATGATGCTTACAAAACATGCCAAATAGTTTTCCGAAATGAACCACGCGTCGATAATTCAACACGTGAACAGCAAATATTTAAACACAGACAACCCTTCCATGGAGACTTGCAGTCGTAGTGCATCAGCTGCAACGCATTGTGTATAAGAATGAAGTCGGTACCCGTAGTATGGACATAGGTAAAATAACACTATCAAATATTCAACATATTTTAGTCAAAATCAAAATTGTTTTCATTTTTTATTCCGAGTTCCTGGTTATCTAATGAATATTAGAATCGTCTTTCATTGCTACGTGGTACATAGTTTTCTATAATAATCATCCCGAAGTTGAAATTAGTCATAAATTATATCATATGGTGCCCTCGAATGGAACGAAGAGACGAAAATTCTCAATCACACAAATATTTTTATCAAATCTAATCAATGCCTCATTTGAATAAAATCATTTCTTAATAATGTCCATTTCTGCACGTATGTAGGAGACCTACAAATTCTCTCTATAAAAGCAATTTAAGCAAGTTCCAACGAATTATTAAAAACATTTCAAATCTAACAATAATAAAACGTAATGATCATTAACATTTATTAATACTTGAAGAACGTCGACACTAAATTTACTTATGATAAAAGCAATAATGATTTGAAACTATCTAATATTAATTTCCCACTAACTGGTACATAAATTAAAAGAACAAGATTACTATTTCCCTGGACGAAAATATATTGCTCAGTGCCTATCGTGAAAGGTGGGTAAATATTTTCAGTAATTGCATTGGACCCTGATGACTCTTTAATATTATGAATAGTTGCAGTCATAATTCTGGAAGACAAGGAACCTATTGTCTTCCAAAGTTCCACACAGGTATAACGAACGTCTTTAGTTACAATCATCTTTTTTTAAATCTGAGCCCGACTAGTTCTGCGTTTAGAAATGCATTAGCCTTCAAAGCAATTGTCTCGACGACACTTACACGACCCGGTTCTGAAAAAAGCCGCTCTCGTTGCTTCCTGTCAAGTGAAATGGTTTCTCCTACTCCTCCTCCCGGGTGGCTCAGGAAGCCTGCAATTGCATTCCATGGGGCGGGTGCCGCGGCCGCCGGGCAGGCGTAAAAACGCGGCCGCCTCAGGGGCAACGCACTTAGGGCCCCAGAGGTTTTGCCAGCGTTTCCGGTAGCCGCAGCGCCACACCCGGGTTCAGCGCACCAGCGGCTTCAGCGATTGGTTTCGCCGGGAAATCGGGGAAGGTCGACAAAACATTGCTGCGCTCGCTCTCGTAACAGTTAATTGTGATCGAGCCCAACTGAGTCCTTGGTGGACTTACCGCATGGGCGGTACACCTTGCGACGTATTTTTATTATTTCATAATATAATAAAATGGTGACATTAATCTTCGTGATGATAATAGAGCCATTATCCAGGCCATTATCCCCATCCATAGAGCCAGGTAACATCATGGAGGATTATTGTAAAAACTTTGTATTTGACGATTAAAACGATAACAATATTTATGTATACCTTTCTGAATATATTAATAAGAATTTAAATCATTAATAAACGTTTAATAGTACGTTCAATCTGGTGCCTTTCGTTAAATAATTTCGACAAAATAAATAACGTGATTAAATAATTTAATCACGTTAAGAGAAGATATTTTGAGAATAAATAAATAGCAAAGAGTACATGATGACATGTAAATGGTGGATATACAAAGTAAAATATTTCCTAGACGTCCACAAGAAAATGGTTGAAACGAGCTCGGTTTGAGTTTCAGAAGTTTAAAAATATGTACAGAAATGACCTACATGTGTTGTTAAGTGTATCCAAAAATGAAGTAAATTACTCTCATTTTTCATTAACTAATTCTAAGTACGATGTATAAAGAATGTGCATGCCTTGCATGTACTTTCCTTTTCAATCTGAATAAGAAGTGAAAACCGACATTGGGGAATATCAACTTGTCAGCTAAAGGGAAGTCGCATTAGGATCTTCATGAAGTTCTTATAGAAATATTCCATTTATAGGCCGGATGATTTCAAGATGTAAGAAATAGAAGACAAAATGAAAACATCTTAATTATTGTATTATTTCTTATCTAGTCTGACGTATTGATAAACATAAAAAGTACCAAACGTTTATTATCATTATCGCAGGGGGAGTATTTTTTTCTATTTTATTACCGCTTATCAATTTCTGTAGAAACAGTACCATATGTTGTATTCTTGTGGCACTAATTAGGACTCATCTGCCGAAACTGCAATGACATATATATCAAAAATATAATCTTAAGTAGAGGTTTGGGGAGTCTTTTCTTCTCTCCCTCCAACAATGATATTTTTTCTATTATGCAATACGTGTTCTGTCCTTAATGTGAGCTGTAACGTGAACCGCCATGCCTTCGTTCTAATGTTCTGAAGGGGGTTAAGCCCTAGCAGAGGGGCAAGGCACGAGGAACCGGTCGATTATGGCAGGGAAACCGCGCGCTGTTTCGCCGAGTGACGCAACGCAGCTCCGAAGAAGCGGCCAACTCCCGGCGCTGGCAGCCGATTTCTCAGGCGGGGACGGGCGTCACCCTCAATGCAACCAGAGCAGAGAGACAGGGATGGGGGATTGGATTGGTCGGTCAGTGGGTGCATTCGTTGGCGTTTAAATGTATTGGTGGATAGTAAAGTGGATCGGTGAGCAGTTAAGTGGATCGGTGAGCAGTTAAGTGGATCGGTGAGCAGCTAAGTGGATCGGTGAGCAGTTAAGTGGATTGATAAGCAGTTAAGTGGACCGATGAGCAGTTAAGTGGATTGGTGGGCAGTTAAGTGGATTGATGAGCAGTTAAGTGGATTGGTGGGCAGTTAAGTGGATTGATAAGCAGTTAAGTGGATCGGTGAGTAGTTAAGTGGATTGGTGAGCAGTTAAGTGGATCGGTGAGCAGTTAAGTGGATCGGTGAGCAGTTAAGTGGATCGGTGAGCAGTTAAGTGGATTGATAAGCAGTTAAGTAGACCGATGAGCAGTTAAGTGAATTGGTGGGCAGTTAAGTGGATTGATAAGCAGTTAAGTGGATTGGTGGGTTGTAAGTGGATTGGTGGGAAGTTAAGTGGATTGGTGGGCAGGTGGCAATCAGTCAAAGTCATGCAAAAGTATATTGAATGATATATTACTAGAGACACGTTTTATCATTTAGATGCACCTTCTTACATTACTTTCGTTTATCCATTCTTGAAAAGGCCTATTTACTCTCTACATAGCATTCGGCCTACCACTAAACAGTTTGTGATGTTTGTGATTTCCATTGTGGTTAATATATAGTTTTATTATACCGTTTGAAATAAATCGAGCCATTAACCATATTTTTTTTTGTTTTTATAATAATGGTACCGAGTTATATTTGAGATATAGTGTTCTGTTAAGAAGCGATTTTTGTAGGATTTGATTGTCCATCTACAATTTAAAACAAACATTTCGTATTTGAAAAGTATAAAACACTATTATAAGATGAGTACACACTACTAGATCACAATATTTTTTCTAATTTTACCATGAACACATTCCATGAAAAACGACTTCGAAGTAAATTACACGTTATGTCTGCCACTTCATTAAGCGAAGTTCTCTGCTTTCGTCTGGTGGGAAAAGTTAGCGAGAACTTTTTCTGAACCTCTCCACAGACTAATAAAGCACTGGAACATTGTTGTGTGGTTCAAAAGTAAAAATATTTTAATGAATTGAGATCGTATAGTGACGGAGGTGTGTGATGTCACCCTTGATTGTGAGTAAAATCCCAGGGTTTTAACTGTCAAGTTCCTGACTAGTACCCGCAATAACAAGCGAAATGCGAATACACGCAAACATGAGATTGCATGTGAATACCTAAACAATGAAGCATCTCTAGTGCTTTGAAAGGCAGTCTCATGGCTTCGTTTCGTGTCTTAACTCATTTTTGGAAGGATGATACCGGAAACTTGCAACACAAGGAATAGCACGCTTTTACACAACGTCCTTCTTTAATGACATGTGTTTCCCATGTTTGTTTTGTAAATCACAGGGTATTGAAAGCATGATTCCTACAATTTCTTGCGGCAACAAATGAAAGAGTTTTCCAATCCTTTATTCAAGATTACTCTTATTCAAAGCTACAAAACAAAGGATTTTTTACAAAGGAACCAGCAAATGGAGGAAAAAAACTGATTTGAAAAAAATATCTTCAGCTTACGTGAAATAAATTGTATGTGAATACTACTGGTGGACAGAAGATTTTATTAAAGAAGCGCAATTATTGACATTGACGTGCAATTGTCATAGGCCACACCACGACATATTCAGATAAATTCAAGAGCTTGGCAGCAGCTCAGTAGAGTTTTGTTCTGAATAGACGGTTCTGTTCCCCTTTTTTGGATATTACCGATCTGCGAAGAAACATATCAAGCCATAGAAGCAAATTGTATATTTTTAATATTCACTAATTTACAATGATTGCACAAAATTGAATTTCCACTATCCTAAAATCCCACGTTTACGATTTCTCTCTCTCTCAACCTGAATACCATCTAGTTTCTATTCATCATCGTATCACAATTTTATATAGATGAAATTCTTCAAAGAAAATTTGTCACGTAAAAAGGGCGATATCCTAGTACCACTGTTTGGCGTTTGTTTTCTTGGAAGTAAAAAGCGTCTCTTTCATGAAGTAAAAGGTTTTTTGAAGTATACATCGTCAGTATTCAATGACATTAGGTATTCAGGAAAATCAAAAAGATCATTTCACGTGTTTTTGGTTCTTTCCGGCATTGCTCACTGATGTACAAATAATGGCTTAATTCACTGGTGTCAAAATGAAGTCGCTCAAGACCTCTCGAGTCGACCTCTCGAGTCGACCTCTCGAGTCGACCTCTCGAGTCGACCTCTCGAGTCGACCTCTCGAGTCGATCTCTCGAGTCGACCTCTCGAGTCGACCTCTCGAGTCGACCTCTTGAGTCTACCTCTTGAATCTACCTAACCACCTCGTTCGCGACCTCTTGCATGGCTACGACCACCGCTTCCACCACCACCACTGCCATATCCTCCGTTGCAGCAAATCACCGCAGCCGGCGGGCGCAGGGCGTAGCTCGCACACGCGTGCGCCACAAATCACCACGGCTGACGGCGAAGGCAGTGGTGCCGGTGACGATGGCAGTGCTGGTAGTGTCGGAGGCAGTGGAAGCGGAGGTGGCTGGGACGGACGAGTTGTTGGAGAAGTACTCTTTCCCAAAGGGAGCGTGGACAGTCCAGTTCCTGTCGATAGCAGCAACCTAGATGGAATTTAATTCAATTTTGCCTCATTTTGCATGGTGAAACACAGGGTATTAGATCTGCTCTTCCATATGGTTCTGCTGCGCTCCTTTCACTGTCACGCAGAGAAAGAAGGCCTCACTTAAGCGACAAAATGTGACAGCGATTTGAATATTTTTTTGCTCAGAGGCTTTTAGTCTCGATGATCTTTTACATGCAATACATCTGCAACATAGGGCAGCGTTTTTTCTGCGTGGGCCACCACTCTACACAATGTTTTACCAGGTAGCACAAGTCCCCATGGTTTGCATGTATGGCTTTCGTCTTTATCCGCCCCCACCTCCCGGCCGACAACAAAGGACAGCCGACTTTATTTCCCCTCCGAAGAAAGGCGGACGAAGGATGTTTTCGCGCATATAAATGCATGACGTCGATGGAGTTCGAACCTGCAAACTTGGGTATAACCCTCATATCCGCTAAGCATTACACCATCGAAGCCGGGAGTCTGTAGCGATGTTCGGAAAGGGCCAAAGTGGTAAGAGAAGTGACAAGTCACTGTGGAAGCGTCTGGAGGGAGGTGGAGGCGGGGCTTGGTGAAGACTGCAGTAGCAACAAAGCTGTGACGG
This sequence comes from Gryllus bimaculatus, assembly GCA_017312745.1. Taxonomy (NCBI): domain Eukaryota; kingdom Metazoa; phylum Arthropoda; class Insecta; order Orthoptera; family Gryllidae; genus Gryllus; species Gryllus bimaculatus. The sequence continues at coordinate 1,028,041 of BOPP01000127.1, read as the reverse complement.
TGAAGGTGATGGAGACGTATCGTGGTGGATGGTTCACCATTGTGGGTATATATTGGAACACGAGGTGGTCGCGAGGTCGTCGGATGAGGAGGTGGCGTGGAATTGACCAGGGTGATGAGAGATGGTGGCGCAGTGAGCGTTATTTAGTCAGAAATGGTGAGATAAATTCCGTGCCGGTGTTTGCAGAGGCCTGTTTGGTAGGGTACTGCTCCGGCATTTACCTATTAATATTCCTAGAAACATGGAAAACTACCTTAGTGATTACCAGTGTCAGTAATGGAATGTGCTTGTATCGAAAATCACCCACCGTGTAAACTCGAACCCAAGACCTCCGGGTCAGCGTGACTGCGGAGTCTGCAGCAGTACTGGCTGCGAGCTAAACTCGGGCGGCGGGCGTCGGCGAGGGAGCGGCGCGAGCGGCGTGGTCAGCGGGGGCGGCGTGGGAGGCCGGCGGGCGTGCAGTGGGCGTGCCCCACCTTGGCCTTGGCGGTGGGCGCCCGCCCGCAGGGGCGCGGCGTCGTGTCCCGTCGCTCTCGCTCCCCGCCCCTCCCCCCTCCTCAGGCTGTTACGTCGGCCCTCGCCTTCCAGAGCAGCTCTGTCCTCGCTGGTGGGAGTGCCTTCAGAGCACCTCTTCCCAATTTTATTCTTTTTTGTCAACAATGGACTATGACAACTTAATATATAATTTTGTACATCATTTTTGTGAATTGTGGGAGATTTTAGATCTAGTATATGTCTGCGTAGAAAATATTAATTAAATTATCCTCATCAATTCATCCGCAAACAAATTTTACCCTTCTATTTTACATCCAATACCTATTATTAACAGTGATGCAAATTTTGTGATACATTAAAATGCACTCTGTAAGGACTACCTTTGCTGCTAAACCCCCTTCCCACTGTGGCATTTGTCTCTCTCACACTGAGAATATTTTTTGTCCCTGATTAAAGCCCGTTGTAATTTCGCACACTCCATCCATTGACGTATATTTCTAATCAATTCAGAATTGCACCTTGTGCATCAATTTGCGGATTTAATTTTTCTAATAGACATAAAAAATCCGAAATGAAACAAAACTTCAACTACCTACAATCTAATTTCTTAATACGGTAAAATGTTCTCTAAATCAGATGTAATGTATTGACAATCATTGTTACTAATACGCCGTCTGCAGCATTTATCTCTCCTATTCCGAGAATAGTTGTTCTTAATGCCTTCCTTTTCCCCTTTTTTACTCACTTTGTCTCACGTTCCGACTTTCTCCCGTTGATTTTATCAAAAATTACAGTCACTGACATCTTTATTTTTTACCATTTTACTTATTCATCCGGATATGTGGCATTGTCATGTCTTCACTGTTCCATGCAACAACTATGTGACCACTTCCAGTGAATGGTGAGTGACGTCACCCGATTCCAGCAAACACATTCCTCAACGCAGTCACTCCACACGTTAGATGACGCAACTCTACGATTTACCTAGAAAGGAGTGCGTATATACATTTTTCATTCTTCGTCACTGTCCGAAGAACAAGGGCATTTGCAGAGTGTTATTACTATTCGACATGCATTACATTTAGATATTTGCTTTTGTAACAAGATTCCAGCCTGTTGTCGACAATTTGTCCTGATCGAAGCTCTATGTTCTTAACGAAAATATTCCTCGAACTTGTAACAAGTAATAACACTTGTAGGGATACTGGATAAAAGTACTCGAAGTAAATTAATACTCTGAGACAATGCAATGTCAAAATTGATTTGAGATGAAGGGTTAGTACAAATGATTTTTAGGCAACTTATGCCTTACAATATTTTAATCAACAGATCAATATTTTCGGTTTGAGGGCACACGGAAGTATCAATTACAATTGGTTTCCTGATCGTAAAAATGTCCGTTAAAATTAGTTGAAACAGAAGCGACCGACTGGCATTTAATATAGTACTCTATGCAATATTCATAGTGATGTTTATATTAAATTTTAAGAAAAAACTGACATCTTAAAAGTTAATGTACAAAAAAGTAAAAATGTAAGCAAGCCACACTTCATTTGAATTATTCACGTAATTACATATCTAAAATATTTTCAAATGTTTTCCTTGTCAGAGTCAGCACGCAGTTAGAAACATTGGAGTTTGATAACTCTGAAAAAATACGTTTTTGCAAGTAAACACTTGAAAGTGACTCACTTAAGAAACATTTAATCAATGAATATGAGAGAGAGAATGACTAAACCATGATTACGGGTGATTCGGCATCAATCATAAAGCGGGAAATTACATAGAACAAAGTGTGTCAGACTAAACATTAGTATTTTGATTAGTAAGTCGTGCAAAACATTAAGACCAATAAAATGCATGCAAAGTTTGCACATGAAGTTAACTCTGATTATTTTCTAAGCTAGAAACATGTATTATCTGAAACAGAACACTAAATAATATTCATACGACGTTAAAGAAGCTACATCATATAACAACAATGAATAACATTTTAGAAGGGGCGGCCGTTTGTGACTATTCCACATTTCGTATTTGGAATCTCAACCTATCACTCAAGGGGTCACATTAAGATTTGGCCAGCTTCTTTCCTCTACCTTCAGTCACGGTAAGCCTTTCGGCAGGTGGGTGATTATGATAATTGATTGATTAACCTTTATGGACACGTCAATTGCTGTGGTCATTAGTCCCATTAAAATGGTGAATGTATTGTCACTGGAGGTGGAAGTGAAACTTCCTTATGTATAGGGAGATATCCAGCGCCGAGCTGCACATTGTCTTTGAGATTTTTCTCTCCAGATATCTGCGCCTACCGGGGCAGGCTCCGTACTGTGTAACGTTATAATCTCCCTACGGGTCTCCCAATACATGTGACAGCGCACGAAGGTGTGTGATTGAATAAGAGAATGAGGTGGAACAACGAAAAGAAAGGAAATATCACGAACGGTTCGTAGCCTCTGCTGCTTCGGCGTTTGACCGGCACTGATCGGAGACACTATGGCAAACTCCCGATCAGAGTTACCAGCTGATACAATCCTCCTACAGAGAACTCAGTAAACTATACGCAATTAGGAGATGAATTCGATTTAGTGATCATGATACCACATGATTTGGATGCTGATGGTGGAAATAAAGGTAAGTGAAACGTGAAAGCCCCCCAAAACCACGATTCCGTTTCGTATTAAATTAATTTGATGCCTTATTTTACGTGGCGAGACTCGGAACCACACTTCCGTCTGACCTCGCAATTTGTGCTACGCTACTTCTATTTCATGGGCGACGAAACAGGCGATTTGAATTTAGCTCAGAGGCGTCATTTAGACTTGAGGATCTTTTTCATGCAAGTAAATCTGGTACTAACATGGGACATCCGGCTTTACTTCCCTCCGAAGAAAGATGTAAAAATAATTTTTTCGCCCTTAAATATCCACGGCTTCGATCGGGTTTGAAGCTGCCAACTTGGATATAACAGTCCCATACGCTAACCGTTACACCATCGCCGCCTATTCGTACCCCACAAATTCCATACAATCGACCGGGATTTGAACCCCGGTACCAGAAGAGCGAAGGTGATCGGCGTGGCCACTACAGCACGGACCGCCCGCCCGCTTCGAAGAAGGCGAAAGAGCAAATAAAAATCTGCCTCGCGAGACGTCGCGCTCTCCATGATGCATCAGCGAACGGCCGCAGGAGTGCGTGCGCCGCATCTGCAAGCGCGGCGACGGACGCGGGCGTCTGCGATTCATTTGTCCGTCACGTGACAACGCGAAGTATCCCGTTCAGAGCAGCCCGACGAATCGCGCACGCCCGTGCCTCTGGGCGTGCGTGCGTGACGGCGCCGCACGCTCGACAGCGGCCTCCGCGACGGGACTGGTGGCGGTCGTGCCTCATTTCGTCACGACTTGCACAGGGCTCTGAAAGGTTCGCCGCGTTTTCTGACGCTCCTTTGTTTGTTCGTCTGCTCCTTGGGCGGTGGTGACGCTCGTTTTGTAGCGCTTTCTTGCAGAAAGGGGTCGCAAGGGTGTCTGGTGTCAGGCGTGCCTCTTTTTATTACGCCCCGTTGCAGAGATAACTTGTAAAAGTGTCTTATGTCAGTCGAGTCTCGTTTGATGACACATACTTATAAATAGAGTTCTATGAAATGACTGCCCACTATCGTTCATCATCTTATTTCATTTCGGGACTATTGAAAGACAATGCAAACTATTATGATGTATAGGGAGTGTGGAATAAGTGCTTATTTGATTTAAAAATAGCATATATCTTTATGCGGTGCTTGCAAACTCCTCTCGTGCTAATTGGGAATTAGTCGCTTCCGAATTGTTCCCACAGTGAAACAACTTGTGGGAAGAATGCAGCGTCGACATAATTTAAACCGGCTCTAGCCAAGATTGCAATGCACGCCAGTGCAAACGCTGCCTTACAGAGAGATTTACGAGATGAAAATGTGACTGATGTATTCGTAGTTTTTGCCTAATTTTGTTATGATCTTATGAAGAAACCTCTGAGAGAGAGTTGAATGGCAGACCCAGGAAAATCGTACTGCGTATTTTATTTTATTGTCTCGCAATTATCTCGCAAAAGAGACCAACGTGTTTGCGCCAACGTTGTCTGCTTCCTTTCAAATGGTTGTGTTAAGAGACGAAAACGTATCTGTTCATTTTATCATTTAATTATAATTAACAAAAATTTTTAACATTTCATTATAATTATTTATTGCTACTGCAGACGAATCTACGGCGACACAAATGAGTGTGGCGTAGGTCTCATTTAATTTCACGTCGTTCTTTAACAAAGTATTCTGCAAAGATAAGCAATGTGTGTAGCATATGTCACGCTTAACTAGACCTGCTCTAAGACTAATTTGTTTGACTTTTCGTACTCATCATGCAACTATTTAAGGTTAAAAGATGAGGAAGAGATTCTAAAAAAGATTGTAGAAATATCTCTTCCATACTTCACATACAGATCTTAATGTTCTTTGACAAAATATAAATAAAATAAAATAAATGGAAATGAAATCTTATTACTCTCACTCGCACACGGGTTCTCAATAGCATACAAACGAGTCTGAGGAAGATTGCGTCTAATTCCATCTCATTTCCTACCTGAATGGACCCCGACAGGACGTTGAGACGTAATGGCCTGACAAGTTACTCACATCTATATTTACGGCTTTCTGTTTTAAACCTCTCAGCTCCAAAGGGTTACAGTCAGAACTTTCTAAGGCACTGGTCGTTCTTCCGCCTCGACATTTCTCGCTCTTCTCGTAACAGCCTCCGAACAGACTCGTTGCGCTGGTTCCAATAACACACGGAGGAGCCACAGCATTAGGGGGTCTGATGTAACTCTCGCTTGAACCTGTTCCAGCGCACATTTATATTTTCACTCTAAGTAATCTTTTTATTTTTGAGAAAATACTAAAATATTTGTGATATAGCTATATTGATACAGCTACTTTTCGCCGAATATGAGATAAGTATACTATAGAATTCTTCCAAAATTTGCTTATATTTTATATTCATCGTCCATTAATCCACCACTGACGTTCATTGATTTTTTCGCGATACAGGAGAAGAAGCCAGAGTGTTGACAGGGGTGAGGACGCCCTCATAAGAATACGGTGACCATTCTCGCGACCGAGCAGAGGCGAGTGGGGCAAAAAGAGCGAGCGGGACAAAAAGAGACGAGGGTGGGATGGGGAAGGATTAAGCTGCACTGGGCTGGGTAGGAGGGGTGGAGAGAATAGGCATGGCGGTACGGGGCGGGACGAGGCGTGGAGTGGCGGGACGTGGTGGTTAGTGGTGGGGCGTGGCGGGGAGGGAGGCGGGGCGTAGCGGAGCGGGGTGGAGTGAATAGGGTGGCGGTGGGTGGAGTAGTGTTGGGTTGAGATGGGAAGGAGTTGTGTGGCAGGCGCGAGATTGTGACGGAATGGTAGGGCGTGGCTGTGTACGTAAGCTTCCGGTTCGATCCATGAATTCTCGCTTTCGGGAGCACGCGTCGGTTGGCTGGGGTGCCAGCAGGATGGATGGGCGTGGCGGGGCGGGGTGAGCGTGACATGGCAGGTGATGGACGGGTGGTGAGCGTGGTGTATGTGTGTGGTGGGGGGAGCGAGTTAGCGCTGGCGTGGCGGGTGTGGCGGGGCGGGGTGGGGAAGGGCATACTGATGCGTGGGCGGCGTGGTGGCGTGAGGGGGAGGCATCGGGAGAGCGGGGAGGGTGCAGCGTAGCGTGGTAAGTGATGGGGCGTGGTGTGGTGGGCGTGGTGTGGTGGACGTGGTATGCCGTGGTGGCGTGGGGTGGGCTTCGCGTGGCTAGAGGTGGCGCAGCGGGCGGGTGGGGTGGGGGGCGAGGACGGGCATAGCGGGACGCGTGGGTCGCGTGGGTGGCGTGACCGGGAGAGGCAATCGGGCGAGCGGGGAGGGTTTCGCGTCCATCCGCTCTCCTCGCCTCGTCCCGCTAGAAAGCCCTTTCGGAGGAGTCCGCGCTTCGACTCCGCTTCGGCGCCTTCCCCGGCGGCCGCGCTCCACTTCCCAGCGCCGCCTCTCGCGGGCGAAAGGAGCTGCGAGAGGCCTCAGTCGACTCCCCACTCACGGGTCGTGTTCAGCCCATCTGAGACCGTTCGGGACGAAAGGTGCCTCAAAGCATTCATCGTTGCTGTAAACTAAAATGGGACTCTAAACAAAGAAAGTATGCTATGTTCAGATTGTCCACACGAGCAATGGGTAAATGAGAGAAATATATCGGAAGACAGTTTGCTCACATGGCAATCAATGTTCGAGATGACTTTCGTATGAGCAGAAAATAACGAGAAGGACCACGTAAAAAGAGAAAAAAATCAGCAACACTGTCAGTAAGCCTGTTATGAATCTCAAGAATTAAATCAGCCTTATTTTGAATATTTCAGAAAATGAGATCAAACGAATAAATCTTACAGCCATCTGCACCTCACCCGCCTCGGCTGGCTACAAGAGATTGAAATTGCGTTCAGAAAGTGTGGTTATTGAAAATGTAGCCCTTCTAAACAAAAAGGTACTGTGTCGAACTCAAGAAATATCTAGATAATTATATCTGCCGATATTGGTCACCAACACGAATGATATATACGAAATAGCATATTGAACTCCAGAAGGTGAAAATGAATATGTAGAATGTAATCGGTTTATAGACAGAATGTTGGTAGGCGCTCCACGACATTATGATGCTATAGATTGCCCACAGAACCTCGAAAGGGTAGAAAAATAATTCTTATCAATGGCACAGATTATTAGCTTACTTAATAATATACAAAAAAACAAAGATATATTGAGTAATTGATTAAGTTAATTTAAATAGATCTTTTGGTTTTCGCTGGTGGTGACCGTTTTCTCCGCTGTCACTACCACCACCACCGCCACCACTGGTGAAAGGAGAATCAAGAGGCGTTCAATTAGGCTGATTTAGATTCATTGACCGCAGCCACTTCAGTTGTAGTTGCTAGAAAAGGACGTGGGTGAGCCCAATTCTAGAAGTAGCTGAAGGTAAAAATGAAAAGCCATCATTGCTTTCTCTAACACATCTGCGACCTACAAATGTACAAGAATGGCTGCAAAGAAAAAAAAACAGATGGACTTGTATTCGGTTGTTTTCTGATGTTTATTGAACGAGACGGCATACCTGTTGGTAGAAGATCGCCGAGAAGTCTTCGGAAACAAGACTTAACTCTTAATATAGGCACAAGCTGGAAGTCTCCTGAGACGCTATAGAAGAACTTTGAAATCTTGCTAACCCCTTGCTCTCACAGATGTCACGGAATGGGGTCTATTAAATGGTGTAGAAAGTTTTTGATTAATGAAAAGCCTTTGTCACCAATGACTGCAAAGAATCCAATAAATTGACCACTGAGTGATCCAACATAGAAGAATAGATGTGCAATTATTGTTCACGTACGTCTGACTATTGCACTTCTCCGAGAGACATATTTTCCTGTGTAACGCAATTAGTGGTGATTTTCCTAACACATTACGGCACTACATTCAAACACTTACAGTACGAAATCATTACTATTTATGTACCTCTCGGCTAGATGGGCATCTTCCTTATTGGTTCTCATATTCATTAAATTATGAAGCCTCGCTTTCATAGTACTCTATTTTGTATAATAATTGTTCAGATCAAGGCTATTAATTAATGTAAGATATGAATGGCTACAAATCATTTGCTTCGCGTACACAAAGAAAAATTCAATATTCAAATTCATAATATCTTTGATGAAATAAAGGTGCTGATACTTTCAGAAGGTACTTCAAATAATTCTTTAGATAGTTCTTTAGTACTCCATAAAACTGTAATGGACACAAAAAGTTCTCCTAAAAGTCCAAGGATAACTTGAACGTATTGATCTAAAGTACTTAATAAAAAGTAATAATCGAACTCGGTTCGTTTGAATTGAATTGCTTCTCTCTCCTGTTAAATGGAGTATTAAATGCAATCATCGATTGGTATACGATTGGAGTATGAACAGCACTGTGGGGGTGTAGAGTGCTGTTTCGAAGGCATTAGTCGGGACAACACAAGTCAATGCCGCAAACGTTTGCTCCAGTAGCTTCATGTGTAACGCTCATTTAAATAATTTTGAAAATGTACTCATAAATTCTTAAAGTTTTTCAAATACCAAACATTTTTTTGCTTAGTATCCCCGAATAGGAACTAGTATTTTCTGCAAAATACCGCTGATCTGAAGTACAGTTGTTTGGGGGAAGTTGTACTTAAAAAAAGCAAACAGTAATTGTCCAAATTACGAGAAAATTTATGAAGTACATTCTACTACACCAGGATATCGTTTCAATATCTGCCGCCAACATGTTTTATCGATAAAATAATTATCAGCAATTCCCATGTAGTTTTTCTTCAAGAATGGTATAAATTGAACGATAAGAAATTCGTAGAATTGTCGATATCTGTCCAACTGTCCTACACGATTTAACCGAATTAGATATTTGCAACCCCCTTCAATACCTCCCTTGTCTCTGGTGCCATTTGCAATGAAACGCGCGTAAAAACATCAAAATAAAACAAGCAAGGCTGTGCAATACAACGGACCGAGCATCTAATATCTGTAAAATCAGAGAGACACTAGGAAACGGAGAAAAAACAAAGAGAAGAAATTATACAGGAAAAACACAGTTAATGGTTTGTCACAACAAATAATAACAATTCTACGCGAGACTGTACACGAAACAAAGTAAACAATCAAGTGTTTACGTGACGCGGAATATGCGAAGCGGAAAACAGGGAGAGGAACAGTACGTTCCATTTAAAACGCTGTGTGTAATATATACGTGCAGTCCCTACATATGCATTGTAATTCCAACTATTCACCTGTAAGTATTACGGAATTCCCTTGACCGTTTTCGCATTATGGCCAATGTGGTATTATGACGTGATCTTAAAAAAAAATTCATAATCATAAATTGAATTTTTCAGTGGAACAAGGGACTATCCCACACATGTGGTTAAATTTAGTTTAAGCATTAAATATAAATTCAAATATTATTCTTTTACCTTAATGTGCTGTTTAAATCCAATATGGCCTTATAAAGAGCCCGATAGACATAGATATTGCATCCCTAATTCGGTTTCCTTGATTCCTTACAATCCCGCTGAGCGCACGAGAAATTCAGAAAGCCAGGCTCGACTTCTGACGGCTACAGAACCGTTGAGCGTTTTTTTTATTCCAAAAACTAGTGGAACCGTTCGTCTTAGCTTCATATACTCCGCCATGCCGACGATCAGCAGCCAAACCAAACTCCATTTGCTTTACGTAAGCCTGTTTCCCTCACTTTACTACAAACATGTAGCAGCGATTTTCAGTTTAGGATGGAAAACAAACCACAGAGAGGAGGCAGGGAGAACCGATTCTGATGAATCGTGGAATCGTCTACAAGATGCTACAAGTGCCTAAGCCTTACGGCCGTGCCTGAAAAAGGATAAATGATTTTGATAGGTGATTAAGAAGAACTAATTAGACTGATGAGAAAGCAGTGGTGGAAAGACAAGTAAAGAAAACGGAAACTTCAAGAAACTCTGCAGTGAACCTACTATGTTCACCACAAATTCTAGATGGATCAACAAGGATTTAAACACCGGTCCCAAGGTTGGGAGGCGCGTAGCCTGACCGCTACCCCGTGGGGCGCCCCTACCCGCGGACTCTGTGACGAAAGCATTTTTAATAGATTGATGCACCTGGGCACGTTAACTACTATGGCCATTACTACCATTAGAAGAGTGAATAACGTGGGAAACGGCGGTGATTCTTCCTCGCTCGTTGGTGAGACTTAACGCCAGCTCGGGGGATTTCGCCCTGTTAGTATCTCCCCCATCCCCCACCCCAGAGTGTCTCTGTACCAGCTTGGGAAATATTTAACCTCTCGACAGGTCTCCCGGTATGTTGGATAGTGCAGTGCTTGTTAGTGTGTGTAAGGGGTAAGGATAGAACAAGGAAGAGGAAGAAAAGATCGCACGGAGTCCGTGGCCCGTTTGTTATGGTTCTGCTCGGGTATTCGCCTAGTGTTAATCACAGAAACGTCGAATAACTCCGTATCACAGCAGCCGGCGAATAGAATATCTCTCGAGACAGCGACTGGATGCGATCTAGCTACGCAACGCTGGCTCCGCGCTGACCTCAGCCAGCGAAACGTTAGTGAGCGTGTGCACCCCGCTTCGCGCCCTTCATCCCGTGCGCGGCGCGCCGGAGAGACGCGGGAGACCCACACTCGACTCCCGGCGGCGGCAGCGCCGTGGCGCGCGCGGGAAGCGGCGGAGGGCGGCGGGCAGTGGCGGGCGCGCCTGCCGGTCGCCGGGCGCCGTTATGTGCGGGCCGCCGTGAGGGGGAGGGGCGGGGAAGGGAGCGGAGGGAAAGGAGAGAAAGGTGGCGGTGGCGGCGTCGGCGGCCCTGGCCTTAAGCGGTGAACCGGTCCGCTACGCTCTACACGCGGCGCCTCGTGCACCAGCGCTGCAAGCGGACGGCGCGATGAGGGGATTTAATTACTGCGTATGAGGTGAACGCAAAATTGTGGGATTTCTGACCAACCAAAATCAGTATTATAAATGATCATAACAACAACAACAATAATAATAATAATAATAATAACAACAACAACAACAACAACAACAATAATAATAATAATAATAATAATAATAATAATAATAATGTATTATAACCATTGCTTTATGTATGTTATCTAATGTTCTAAAAATAGTCCATTCACTCGCATCTCTCGTAGGCTCTCTAAGTGAGTTACGCATTTTTAAACTTGGCATGACATGGGCGTACAATGCCAACTATAGTCAACGTAGGTTGACACCCACGTTGCCGCCAGCGTCCGAAACACCGGTGGTTACAGGCATTTCATATGTACCTTCCCTGATTCCCTCACTGAGCGAATATAGGATATTCTTAGTTGATTGAGTGATCAATTATAATTTGTGTATCCGAACTCGTCAACTTCTATGGTCGTTAGTTCAATAAGTGTAGTGCATGGAATTCGCGGCAGGTGGCGGTGTTCTTTCCCCGTCAGAAAGATTCGGCGTCGATCTTCTCGTAGTTTGCGGGCATTTCCCCTCCAGTTGACTCCCCCATTTGGGCTCTCCTCAGCCGGGTCACACTCTCAGCTCATGACTAGTGTCCCGACATGTGTGGTAGTGTTGTGCATGTTAGTGTGTGTGTAAGTAAGGTGTGAGAATACGACAAGAAAGAGAAAGGCAAGATTGTGCGTAGTTCGTGCCCCATTTGTTAGGGTACTGCTTTGACATTCCCCTGGTACTGATCGTAGAAACCACAGAAAACTACCAATCATAACAGTCACTAGAATTCTCCTCCAGGCAGCGCCTGAATTCCACTGAATCTAGCTACTGTCAAAACACCGGATCAGATGAGAACAGGAAAGATTGGAAGATTTAATTTAGAGGAGATAATAATTTGAATTTTCATCATTTTACACAGTTAATGTGTTATGTCTACGATCTAACAGGGGTCGTTTTTTAATTTATTTAAGGAAATAAGTGGAAATATAATATTAACCTCTAAATTTCAAATAAGGTTACGAGCTGCTATATTAACGTTGAATGTTTTAATACTGTTTGAGAAGTAAAATGTAGATATGGAAACCTTGTATTATAGATAGTATCTTTTTTGGTAGCGAATTGACTGTCTCGGGACTACGCGAACGTGCAACCGACCGGGAATTAGAGATATTTATCGAGAGTAGGTGCACCTGACTTTCATGGGGGAAGATCAGTATTTTCATACAGAATCCGTTTTTACACCCAGGGTTGTTAGCCCTGGGGGATGAGGTGAAATGATAATGATGAGGAAGGATGAAATGGACAATCACAAACACACAAAGACACATACAAATTCAACAAAGCCCGACGTGGTACTCGAACCCCAGATTCTTTGGTGCGAGACCGCGAGGTTACTACTACTTTAACGATCTCGTCTACCCGGATCGACATTATAGATAGTATAAAATATATTTTTTTAATTTTTTTCATTTCAATATTTATATTTTATATTATCCTTGATATGTAAATTATTTTCATATTATTTCTGTTTTTACAGGTGAGTCGCAGTTTGTATATTCTTCCCACGTACTTCGTTCTGAAGAAAAATGGTGAGTTTAAATTTAAGATTCCATCAACGGTTTTAGTCAAGAATTTATTTTTGAATTTTTTATGGCAGTAAATATTTCTTATATTGTATTACATTGTAAATATCATGAATTAAACAGTGTTACACAATGGTTACATTATATTTTTTCATACAAAATTGCCTAGATAAATTGCTCCACATTCATTTTTTGGAAAAGAGAACAATTTCAATAATTAATACGGTGAATGGATACTTCAAGAATGAATTAGTATTCGAAGATCGTTCTTCTTCTCATGAGTTTCTTTAGTTTTCAGCATATGAGATTCTAGGAAGATTCATAATGATAGGTTTGAATTAGACACGGCATCCGTACCGCGGGGAGTAATTATATTAAGATAGATACCGCAGAGTCGGACATATTTACATAACTTTTATCTTTTCAAACACTATATTACAAGGCGGCCTTCAATACAGAATATACCATATAATGAGCATTTTTGTTACGAAAATATTGTGAGAGTAAATACTGAAATATTTATTTTATATTTTACTTCGTTGTGGAATCATGGTCAAGGAGAAAAAATAAGTAAAACAATAAGTGTTGATGCAGTTGATTGAGTGGTTGGAAACAAAACGACTCCGAGCCGGTTACGTAAGAGGAAGGCCAGAAGGAAATGACCGGACTGAGACGAATGCGAATGGAAGAGTTTATTTTGTTAGCTGCAACCCTGGTCAAATAACGATAAAAATGTTTCTTAAATGCAGGAATTAAACATAAAAACCATCAGTCTTTACCATAATTGAATAGGTAACTTCCTGCGTTTTTAGACCTAAATATAAATCATAGTATTCACAAAATTATCTTCTTAAAATTCTAAATATGTAGGTTTATTTTATTCTGTTTTTTATCCATATATGCCAACCTGTAACTATTATACCATTTAAAATCTGACTGTAATATTGCTGGTCTGAAATTTTAAATAGTTTAGCATAACTTATCGTACTCTATTACATATTGCCACACATTAGAAGACACAATAAATGGACCTCAAATATCTTGAAATTTATTAGACTCGTTAGTGAGAAGATGCGCTTAGTGTGACGGTAGGAATAGGACTATAAAACACCGGTTACCCGCTGGTTTGCTCATTGGAGTCTCCCTGTTCACCGAATCTGGCGACACTATCATTCAAATTTCTCTTCATATTTACAGCCTAAGCCGGTACATGCGATGGTTTTCTACTTGAATGTTTTATAAACACCGGCAACTTTTAAGCCTTGAAGCGCTCCAGTGATTGGGAAGTCAAGGGTTCAATCCTGGCAAGGTACCAGAAATTTACATTATGTGTTTTACATCAGTGAGGTTTTTCCTGTCAGCCGAAATTGAGTACGCAGACCGAGCAGTGGTTTTCGTGGTTTCTCGAGGTCACTTCCAGGCGAATGCCGCAGCTGCGTCCTGGAATATCGACAGCGCGTGACCCTTTCTTTGCTCTCATTTCTATCCTTGGAGCCAAGGGAGGGTCGGTTCTCCTCTCCTCATACGATTAGTCCCATTGACTGAGAAAAGCGAAGAACAATGAACTCATGTACATGTGTCTAGTGATGGTAGATACGAAATAATCCACGTAGAGTGTCTAAAGTCAAACATCACGACGTCAAACCAACTGTCACCAACGTCGTAACAAGAGATATTACAATAATATTATTCTAATAATCCACGAAGCACTATTAAAAACAATAATCGTTTTCGTAATGTCAGTAATATTAGAAGTACAGTATTGTTTCGTATTAGCTATCTACATATGTTCATTCACAATTGTCAGGACGAATAATCAAATTTTATCGAAAATGATATATATTCAACGTATCTTTGTGCATTATTCTTAACGTAACATTTTGCGATACTCTTGTAAATAACTAACTTAAATGACACGGTATTGAAAGGGTTTGTAATGGTCAAGTGTGCAGTATTGCAGAATCTGTACACTGTACTGTACACATTATAACACTTTAACTTAACATCAATCTGAGAGTTCAATTTCGTCTGTTGGTTGGAATTAGTACATAATTGTGTCCAAAAAGTAATACATTACAGTGACTCTACTCTCTGATTTGTGTGGAATACTCAATTTTACAAAGGAAAAATAAGCTTCACTCATTTCCATTAAAAATTATGAATTTCAAGAATTTAATATGTTCGCATTTAAATAAAATCCAATTGAATAAACAAATAAAATCGAAGAATTTAAAATGCTGTTATTGTTTTACGTAGAAAGCGTTCCTATACATTCTGAAGTGATTAAAAGCCATCTATATGGTTCCTTACGGGGCACTCTTTCAGTTTATCTCCTTTTGTAGCAATACGAGATACGCAGTGGCATACATACCACCACGCCGTTCACTGAACGAGTGAGACGAGGACATTTATCTTCTAGAGACATCCGCGTGCTGCTCTTGCAACTGGTGGGAAATTAATTGCTTTTGCCAAGCAGATAAATTCCTGTAAATATATCTTGAAAACTTTCTGTAAATATCTTTAAGATGCTCCGAAGAGCTATGTGTCGCCGTGTAAGTTCATTTGCAGATAACATTAATCACTTGACATAGCGGGTTGGTTTATTACCTTCAAAAAGGAAAGGTAAAAGGAGAGGAGAGCTCCATAAAAATCTGCTACGAGCTATTTCACATCTTTGGGTTTGCGTGAAAGGAACATGGTGCCAAAATTTCAATAATACATTTTAAGATATACCCAACACACCGTGTTAAACACATTGTTGGTTGGAAATTTAGTCGCGTCATGTGGTAGTCAGACACAAAGTAAACTTCTGGTCGATAGTTAAATTCTGGTTTCTTAAGGACAATTTCGAAGATATTATGCCATCCAAAGCCTCTAAATACTGAAGTATTTTCAGTAATAAAAATTTTGATGAGAATATACTTTATTAAAACTCGTATATCTTAAATAAAACTCGTAAAACTTTCGTACCAACTTCTTATCGTTAGATCAATGGGATTTCGTTTATGTCCAAGTAGCGTGTTGAAAATCCAAAACAGGAAAAGCGCAGTGGGAGATATTAAGTTTTAATTTTATGTCTCTCAAGTTGAGTATTCCATGAAGACGTAATGAATAACTCTCTGTCTATTCGAAATTTTGGGTTTCTATTTTCTCGCCATATGGCAGAACATTACTTGACTAGATTGTGGCATTAGTAAAATAAGATGTATCTCAAATTGTAGATGAATTAGTGGCTTATATTATCTCTTATAGTCTCCTTTATATCTTATGGTCTCTGAATGAGGTCCAAACATTCGTCTGACCGGGAGGTCGTAGATTCGAATCCCGACGGTGTCAGGATTTTCAACGACTAGCTTGTTAGGTATGTCGAATTCAGTCGCCGTCTGGAGGAGCAATCTCAAGTGCCGTCTGCTCTGATCGGTAGTTTTCCTTAGATTCTCCGATCAACACCAGGCGAATGCCGGAGGACGAACGGGGCTTGGACCGCGCGCGATCTGACCTTCCTCTTCCTTGTCCTATCCTCACCCATTACACACACACACACACACACACACGCACGCACTACACTACCCCACATGCCGGGAGATCCGTCTGGAGCTAACAGCTTGTCCCGGCTGGGGTGGTGCCCCACTGCTGGGAGATACCTGGTTGGGGAAACCCCGCTAGCCAACGGTGCCGGATCTCACCATACAGCAGGGGAATGACCACCACCACCACCACCACCTCTCGAGCAAACATGAACTACGCTTACGGGACTAATCACCCTGTTAGTTGATGTGCCCAAAATCAGTGAACAATCAATCTAAACATCCGACGCTCTCCGTCGAAGCCTGCGCGATGTGGCGAGGCCAGCGCCGGAGTCCGGTCGGGGCGAGCGGAGCGGCTCCCATCGCCCGGCGGGCGCGGGGCGGCGGGGGTGGGGGGCGCGGAGCGGGGCGTGGGGGGAGCGGGGGGGCGGCCTGACCCGCATCGTGTCCGGCGCGCTCGGAAAGGGGCACACGGCGGGCCGGCGCGGCGTGGCGTGGCGTGGCGCGGGGCAAGTGAGAGGCCGCTTGGACGCACCTCTGCTCGTCTGAACGCAGGCCCGCCACGCCCCTTGCTGCCTCGTACTCTCCGCCATGCCCCCCCACCACCCACCCGCTTTGTATGACCACGCTTTGGGGCCTTTCTCCAGCTCTACCCTGATTCACACTGCCCTGCCTCTCTCCACTGCTTTGTCTGCCTCACATGTTCTGCCTCTCTCACATTGTCTTGCCTGCCTCGCAACTGTTCTGCCTCCCACTAACCTGTCTCCAATTGTCCTCCTCTCACTGTATGTAAACTATCGTTTACATCGATGTTCTTAATAGTTTATTTTGATGAATTACTTCAGTAGCCTTCTTTTACGAAAAACCGACGAATTATTTTTAATCGTTTTATATTAGTTCTTTGCGTAAATGAATAAATATATACACTTACGTACACTATAAACGAAGTCCTAATATCTAAGTCTTGGTTTATTTCCACTCATTACTCACCTAAGGTCATTATTGCTGTTCATTTTATCTCTTTTTATAAATCTACTCACTGTAACTTTTCAGAATTCACTTTTTCTTGTACCTTTCTCTATTTTTTACTTTAGATATGCTCTTCATTTATTTACTTTTGCTTTCATATTTTTTATACCAGTTCGGTTTAGTTCTAATACATATTTCGTGATATTCTAATGTGTTTTTGATATATCTCTCAACATTTCTAACGCTCTTCAGCATTTGGGACGGATGAAAAAATATAAACAGATCAGGATGAACTAGGAAGAAGTGTGTGACAAGTTTGGTCTGAAAATTGCAAAAAGGCAAGAACTCTCAAGGCTAGTTCATCCGGCATCGAACCGTTACAGTTTAGCATTAAGAGGAAAAATAGAAGTTTAAATCCCGGTTGAAGCCTGAGTGGACTTTGCAATCTATGTTTTCCTCTTAGTGTCTAAAAGAACCCCTTTTACCTCAGTACTTCATTTTATTACGTCTAATATATTGCTGAAATCGGAACAATAACGTAAAGGTATTTTGAAAATTGTAATAACAATGTTTTTGATCTCAGAGGTGTATAAAAATCCTATAATTTTACACAACTTTAAATGACAATAAGGACAGTGGGAGATCTACATTAGCAAGAACTACCAAGTGTTATTTAAGTTTTGCAGAATGCTAAAATATCTCGCCAAACTATTTATATTCTGTAAATACGGAATATCGTAATGACAAGCTATTAGATGCCTCAATATGGAAATGTCTAGTTAGAACCGGAAGAATCCACGGGAGATCATCTTTACGAAACCAGTTCACTACTCAACCTGTTTTGGCACAGCACGCAGCCAACTTACGCGCTCTATTAATCAAAAGCTCTTTCCTTACCCAGTGCATTGATTTAAATGTGTCCCGGAGTTACTTCCTGCAAAGGCGAGCGCAATCTCGTGAAACAAGGGATGACTATTCTTAGTTATCAGGGATGTCTCTTTTTAGTTAAGTGTTTTCTGGAAGTTGTTTCTGGTGCAGAAGAATGTGGGCCTGCCATTCCAGGTCGGCAAGCAAACAGCTTGAAGCACTTTAGTGGTTCGTAAATTTTATCAAAGACAACGAAAGACGCGGACAAATAAAAATAGGACAGATATAAAAAGATTGTGCAACTCACGATTACGACTGTTTTTGGTAACAAAACGTCTGAGTTGTGTCATGAAATAATCTATACAATAAAACGGACTACTTACTCAAAATTTCTTCTAATCGAAAATAAGATTTTGAATGTTACATTCTAGCTTATGAAATTGAATATATTATATTTTAGGGAACTTCAAAATATTTGAAAAATAAACTAAGAAATTATATAATAACATGATTAAAAAAATTTTTTTCTTGCATGTGTTAAAAACCTGTTTTAATTAAACAAAATGGTTGCCGGGCACATCTTAATAATTTCCTTATTATTTTGAATCGTTACTATTTGAATAGATAAAACATCAGATCCACAGTGCGAAACTAAACCTGGCGTAGTTAAAGAGGCCGAATGCAAATTATTCGTCTCCCTTGTTGTTCCTTGAATTTCATGGTTGGCGTTCTCGACCTTCTCACAGAATTTCCTCTCTTCCACTTCGCAGAACACAAGCCGCTTTCCACGACTTCAATGACGTCTCGGTCAATAAACTTTAATGCGTTTCTTTGCAGGTAATGAGTGGTGAAAACGTTTTCAAAATAATTTAGTATCTTATCGATTTTACTCAAATAGTTTGGCTACAAAACTATCTGAAATACCTTACAGGTTGACTTTACGTAGTTTAAATACAGGTATAACAATATATTCTTACATTTCAATAGCTGGCCTTGGAAAATTAGAAACTTGTAGTGATACACCACTTTCTGATAATGTTTCCTACATAAATAAAAATGAAAACTGTTAATGTATAGCAATCAGCAAGTACTTGAAGGATGTGAATGTAGCATTGGGGTTTTGTTTTTTAGGTAAATCAGTTTTGAAAAATCTGGATTTTGTTAATTGCAGAATCCATAATATGAGGAATACTTAATTCAATGTTTGGCTACAGAAAATAGGAGTGCTCCCTACATTCGAGTTTAAAGTAATACAATTTCTAAAATAAGCTGCATTCTTATACAAACTACATTGGAAGTAATAGGAAGTTCATTAATTATTTCGCACTAATAATAAATAAATAAATCTACTACGAATGAAACTGTACCATTAATATCACTAACATGTAATCTATCGTAATAATAAACAGATTTCAAAACATACCATAATAAAATTAATATTCTTTAATTAATAGCTATAATGATTCATAACACCATTGGGCGTGTCTATTGATTCCTGTCTAGATTTGGTTTAAGAACACACAAGCAATATTGAAATCAAATCTTAATCATATTACTGTATTAAGTCGTTTATCATTAAGATTTTCGATTTTATAGTACTCCTGAAGATATTTTCTTTTTATTACATTGATTCTAGACTGAGTTCGTAGTGTCAAGACGTAAACGAAGGGTGAATGTAGAGAGAAAGTAGAACCTGAATCAATAGCAACTGTAGCAACACTTCACAAAATAACATTAACTAGAATCAAAAAGAGTATAAAGTAAAACTTCAATTAACATTGAAATATATTTTCTTAAAATTCAATTAAAAATATATTTATATTAGGAGCACAATTCAATGCAAACAATATGTCCACACTCAAGCACACAAATATTTCTAGTTTAAAAAAGTCGTGAAGTGAACGCATTATCTACTACTACCGCCACCTACTACCACACACACGGTACGAGAGCGCATGTACGCGCATACGTATTTACGCGAGAGGGGAGCATTGTATTTAAAAAACCATTCCGCGCGATTCGTTTTTGTTTTTGTTTTTTTCTGACTGACGGGTGCGTCGGACAATCACCACCAAGTCGATGTTTTAGGCGTCTACATCGGACAAAAAAGGACGCTTCACGGAGGTGCGTGCGATTTCTCACCAGCAGCCGGCGGCGTGCGCGTGCGCGGCGTGGGAGGGGAAAGAGGCGCTGGTGGCGCACGCGGGGAATCAGAGCGCAGCAGGCGAGGCCTTGACCCCGAGAAGAAAGCGTCGGGTGGCGCCGGCCCGCTGCAAGGCGCCTTGGGAGGGAACGCTTTGGGGCGTTTAGCATTGCGGAGGAGGCGAGTTTCGGTATGAGAGAGTAGGCTTCCGCGGCCGGAGTCAGCATTTACTAGGCTGTCCGGGTGATGGCGACTGCTGCTGTGCTAATAATGCCACTAAATAGTGCAACTTAATCGAATGTTCGCTAACAAAGGAATTTATGGTGGTGTCCTCTGGGAGTCTCCTGAATTTCGAATATTCCAAAATGCTAAATGCGACCAGACATGCCCTATAGTTCAAAAATACTACACATTTTCATCAACAGCCGTAACGCCTGAGAGCCATCACAGAAACTACAACCGATTTGTTTGAAGCAATGGTGGAGTGGATTAATCAAGCTATGTGGAAAATATATATTTTTGCAGTTTTTATCTAAAAGTTATTATTAGAAACAATAACCTGAATTTCAATATTAATTAATGCCTAAAACCATTTTTCTGCAGAAAATAAAGGAACAAATTAGTTAGTAGTTCGATCCGAAAAAACGTTTTTTGAAAAATTGTGAAATTACATAGATTTTTTAAAAAGTATAACATGTTTTAGCATAATGTTTTCTTGTATTTTCTAACGCTAGGCACCAACATTTTTAGAAATCTTATTTTATATTTGACGGTATTTTTTCTAGCCGACAACCGGTTAACATTTACGACCCTTGGGCTTTCATAAACTAGACACCAACGCACTTGCGGGCTCCTCTAACTTGGGGTCATCACAACGCGAGGCCCTCCGCGACAATATGTACATGAGAGACAAGGAAAGAACAACCATGGCCAAGGCGAGACTCAAACTCACGCCACTTTCGACCAAATCACTAAATCGGTACATGCTTAGTCACCTCGTCCATCCAGGTCGGCATCCCTTAAAATACCCACTAGAAATTTACATTGTAGAGGATTTGTAATGTATCTTTGTTAGTTGGAGACATTAAGCAATTATGTTTCTCAAATTTTTATATTCAAAAAATATTAATTACGTTTTTACTTTGGAAATCATTCCCCTGATTTATGGAAGAAAAGGAAAAAGAAAAGGAAAAACACCGCATCCTGATGTTATACATTTCCAATATTCAGCAAATTGTAAAAGGTTCCTCAAGATGTTTCCATACCAGTTCATCTTATGATTGCTTGCCTTTGTGTTCTACGTCACAATCAAAAATGGAAGCATCCTAACCTTTCGCGGAATCAGGGGAGTTCTCAAAACACAAGGGGAAAACGTATTCTTCTGAAGCTGTCGTAGCGCTGAAGCGAATATTTATGTAGGGAGTTATTAAAACTAGACTTTCAGGATTTAAATTTGAGAATTAAAACACTTCGAGTGAAAATGAGTTTTGGAAAGAAAATTTCAGAGGAAAATTAAAAATTTAATTAACTTGCAGCTCTCTTTAACAAAATAATATCCTGGCAATTGTAAGAAAAGTAATCATAGATTACCTTGCGTGCTACAAACAAAAAGGTACCAAAATACCATATCTGGGTAATTCAACAAAGATTTCATATTAGATTTTCAAAGAACATTGATTTATTTGAAAACCCTGACTCTGCTTTTATTGTTGCTGGACATGTTTACATAGGTCAACGTGTGGGTGGGAGGTGGAACGAGAGTGAACAGAACCCCGGAAAACGGAAGCACGGTCAGTAGGCAGACACGCCCTACGCGTTGAACAAACGAACAGCCAATTTGCGTGAACATATCGAACGCTTAGCACAACACGCTTAGCACTGTTATGGATGAGAGCTTCAAAGTAAAAGAATCATCGAAAAGAGACATCTGTTTCACAGTTTTGCTTTTCCCTGAACATTCCCTAACCAATTGTTGAGTATAGTTGCATAGTTCCTGTGCAACCTGTGCAACCTGTGCTGTAAGAGTTTTCTATGCACTAAAAATACACAAAAAATATTGAAATTAAATTAGATTCGATTTGAAATGATTTGAGAAAGATTTATTTGCAATCGAATAGGTCAGAAAAAAATAAAAATGACAGAATGCATAGTTCACAATAATATGCTGGAATATTGTGGCCCCACGATAACTACAGTTAAAGTACAACGTGTAAGACTACAGAATCGAAGGACGCGATAATTGAGCACATCCAACGTCGTCCAGGGTGCTCGTAATTTTTCTTTACTGAAAGGAACACGTTTATGATTTCGCAAGAACATAATATCTCACGCTAAATAATATATGGCAATGCCGCTGACTATCAAAAGTCAAAAGACAATTTGAATCGGTTCTGCAATCAAGGCTTATTCCACAGTCATCGTTCTACGAAGTCCCCGGTTCGAATCCTGCTCGATCCTGCCGCGGGCGCTGATCCGGGCGCGAGTCGCCACCGCGGAAAAGTCACGTGATCTCCTTGGCTCCATTCATCCCCGCGCATTCCTCGCGTTCAGCTGTCAGAACGGCCCGCCTCCCCGCAGCGTCCTACGGTTGTTGTTTTTTCCTGTGGAGCGCTCAAGAAGGTCCGATGAAGTGGCCGGGAGCTGAGCCGTCAGCGCTGCTGGCAGGATTTGATTGATTGATTGATTGATTGTTACCTGTCGCGTCAACTGCTAAGGTCATTAGACCTGCAAGTGCAGTGCATATTTTATCGCGGTCATCTTCCACCGCTGGATGGCGAGATCCGGCGCCGACTTACTCGAGTTGTTCCCCGGTAACTCCCAGCGAGGCACCGCTCCAGCTGGGCACATTCCAAGGTCCCATCTACACTCGCGACATGTGTGTTCATGCCATGTGTAGTTCATGTAAAAGTGAGTGTAAGTAAAGGATGAGGATAGACAAGGAAGAGAAAGCAAAGATTGATCACGGTTCGTGGTGACACGTTTGTTAAAGTTCTCCTTCGGCCTTCGCCTGGTGTTGATCGGAGAAATCACGGAAAACTACCGATCAAAGCAGCCAGTCTCTGGAATTCTCCATCAGACAGTGACTGAATTCGACCGAGTTATGTTACTAATGTCCATAACCCTGCCACTGCCGCAAGTAGGACCCTAGCACATCCGGGTCAGAGGCACCGCAGTGACATCACTTGATGCCCTGAGCCACCTAAGCCGGGCCTCGCTCCGTCCTGCGGTTTTATTTGTCCTCGGTGGCGCTCGAGAGGATCCGATAAAGGGACATACAACAGCCGACAGCGCTGCTGCCAGAATTTGAATTCCGCAGTGGTTAATGGCGGGTGGTGTCAGGGAGCTGGTGACGGAATGCTTAGCGCGTCCGCCTCCCATCGCTGGGGTCCAGGTTCGTTCTCCGGCCAATCGGTGTTCTTTTGCGGGCCACTAAGCGAACTACTGACAGGGTTCCTCTGAGTTGATCCTTTTCACCTGCCGCACAATCCAACATTTCGCTATCGTCATTCACTTCATCATTGCCGCAATTTACTTCTTAGATCATCTATCATGGCCCTTAATGAGCTCAGCAATTGCTTCGAAGTTCTAAGAAATAAACACATAATTATGTACCTAAAATGTCTGAAACAAATATTTATACATGAACGTCTAATTTGATCTTATCTGCTTGGCGCGTCAATGAGTATGGTCTTGTCATATCACGTATAAACGCTTCACGATATCGACTCAGTTTTCCTTCAAAAATAATGAAACATAGAACAAGTAATATGTTACAGAGCCAATGGTCATTATACGATGTTTAAAAACAATATAACATTTTTTTCGTCTCTTCAAGGAGTTCAGATGCTCAATTGTATGCTATTAAAGTGAATAAAAATGTCACAGTATATAACCTGGCCAAAGAAGTATCTACAAGGATGAGCAGTCAACAAAACGATTGCTCCGAATGCACGATTTTGTGATTCCATTCAATCGGTTACAGGCCGAGATGCGACGGCAATGTGGAAGTTTTCAAAATAGCGAGGTTTTTTAACATCGATGACTTTGCATTGCGTGTATTCTATATTTGAACGAAAAAGTACCATAATGACAAAAATATAATAATTATTATTATTAATAAATATGTTTGTTGAGTGGTAGTGGATAAATATCCAGGTTTTGTAGTATTTTATCTAATAATAAAACATCGATGTTAATATTATTTTAAAATATGGATTCTTTGTTATCAATGTCGCCTGCCCAATCCAGATAAATGCTGGTGCAGTAGGGTCCACAAGCGATCCTCACTTTCTAACTCTTTCTCCCCTGAAGGCCAGGAGATTGGCCGAGCCCCAACCAACGATGGGTCTCCCGCAGTATTCCGTATTGCGGATGTCAGAAGGGCCGGCCGCGGTTGTGGTGCCCTTGGCGATAAACGTATATAGAAATACACATGCGATCACATTGACGTATGTTCTTTCTCTAAAAAAAATTGAGGATTGGGTTTTTGTGTGTGTTTTGATTCAGGTTTTGTGTGAGTCTCGTTAAACTCAAACTACTGAAAGGGAAGGACACTGATCTCATCGCTATACAAGATGTTTTTCTCGTTCGTACAGTTCCTTCACATATCACCCAGAATGTGGAATTGCGCTATCTTCGTTTGTTTTTAAACTGCCCACTGTTGGCTGACCTTGAAGTTTCGAACGTACAGAAGTAGGTCAGCAAAGGTCTCCCCGCACATAATAAATTCTAACAAGGTGAACTACTTCCTTTCCATCTCTACAGTTGCGCATCAACGAAACATCTCATTCCGGAAGTACGTAGCATCTAAACCTCCATTATTATCTTTATAGTGTCGTCCTCCAATGGCATGGAATGTGGTCAAGGTTGGGAGTAAATTGGCCGAGTGAATTCACTTACAGGAATTAAACTATAACGCAAACTCCAGCAATTTAAACCACTTGGTCTCATGAGTTTCTGTCTCACCAACTTTGAAAAAAGCAAAACAAATATTTCGTAATCAAATTTTAGCTTTTGGGCTCTCAGGATTGGATTTCCGTTTCAGATAGTTTAGTTTATCGTAAATTTATTGAAATAAAAATAAATCCTTCGTATTATTAATATCTCACAATTTCGGAGAACCCCCTTCTCTTTTACATAAGATATTTTCCTGCTTTCTTGTTGGTCTTGAAAGATGTAAACCCTGATCGGACGCGGCACATGTTACCGCCTACCTTTTGTTTTGGCGTCGGCACGCTTGCGGGACCATTCAAGGCCCCAGTGAAATCGATTACACGCAGATAACCTACCACACAAACCAAACGCCGTCACAAAAATACTGGCAAGGTGAACGGCATATTTACGTTCTCTATTCGGTATTCCTTCACCGCGGAAGTCAAAGAGCACGATCATCGCATCATTGCTCATTAATTTCCATTTACAAGAACGCTCTTCTATTGTCATGTAAGGGAGGATTGTTAAAGAAACCACTTACGGATGCGAAAAATCATGACAAGGTGAACTGCATATTGTAGTCTTCTTTCCGCATTCGCACAATCACCATGCAATCCAACTAGTCTCATCGTTTATACTATAGTTTATATACTTTAGTTGACTGGATAAATACACGTGTCAATATCACTCTATTCCACAGACTGATGACTTCTTTCTGAATTGATTCTGAAACTTTCGATCATTTGATTCTGACAATATCTAGCTGACCTCATCTAGTTTTATTTTACCTCACCACTGTTTTTAGATGGCCGGTGATAAGGTGAACATATACAAAACCCATTTGCTGAATTACGATCTTCAGATACACAATTATCTTCATGTTTCCCTATTTACGCAATACACTTTTGTGTTTGATAATATTTTGGATGGTATTTTAAGTTCTGATCCGTACCTAATATAATAATAATAATAATAATAATAATAATAATAATAATAATAATAATAATGCGTTTTTATTTACAACCCAACGCAGACGGATATGAAATACATGTGTATTGTGTGAAGTACCTTCATGTGCAAAGTTATAATAATAGAATGCATAAACTTTCATATAAATAATGTAATATACAATATTTATTGTATATTTGTTAATAATAAATACTCGTTTACAAGATTTGCAGTGTCTGCGGTAAACAGGTTCTCACGGTAGAAATGTCACATCTCTATTCTATTCCGCAATCACATCGCAAGCAGCGAGCTCGTAACCGACCCGTGTCCCCACCTCATCCACGCGGGCCTTCTTTTGTTTTGCCGCTCGTCTGAGTGGGAGGGGGTTCTTTGGACGGGAGAGTGGGGGCGGCCTGTCTGGTCACCAGTGGGTGTGGCATCCAGTCTCTCTGGACAAACGACAAACATTATTTTGACACTCTGTATTCTAAAGTATTCCAAGATATCCGTACGCGTTTGTTAATGAATTTCAAATGAAATAATGTAGAGTTCTTGGCGGCCACCAAAGCATATTTGTTGATAATTTATTCTCAGATTTCAGATAAATATAAAACTACAAATTTTTGTTATTCATATTTAACTTAACTTAAGTACGTTCGAAAACAATGTGAATAAAATAATTCAATTTCAAGATCAATCGCAAAGAAATATTTCTTAATATTGCTTGAATGCGCAATTCATTATTCATTTTGTTTTATTTAGATTCGATATTTCTCTTGTTTCTTCCAATTAAACAGTATTAGATTAAAATATTCGTTCTGCTTCTTACATAATGCATCTTTTAATTTTTTTATATAATTCTAGTTATCGACTCGTGAGAGGCGAGCAATTAAAATACGATTAATGTATCAATAAGGATAATAAACATTTCTATAATAATCCATAGACAGTTATATTGGATCGCAAAAAGAGATCCTCACTAAAACAAAAGCGCAGTCAACAGGATAATAACAGTCGAATAAACACAATTCAATTATTTTGGAATTTAGCGCACAGCCTAGTGCACAGCGGTTGACTGCAATCTCGAATTTCTGCGCATGCGCAAAAGTACTACTAAAGTGAGCTGGAACTCGAACTGCACATGCGCACAAGATCGACAGCTTTGCGATTGTTGTAACGCTTCGCAGTGCAAATTCTGCCTATTAACATTTCTGTTCATTAAATTGAGTTTATGACAGTCTGGCTACTGAGCATGGGTATAAAGCAACGATGTTGGAAGGCTACACTTGTCAAACAACGCTTTTCGTGTCACACCACAACTTTTCCGAACGAGGCGAAATAAACTAATAAAAAATACAAATAATGACGATTGCGCTCAGTGCAACGGTTGAGCGGCGCCGGGGGGCGCCCCGCGGCCGCGTGGATCGAAGAGTCGTGCCGCTGTGCGCCGCTGTGCGCCGAGAGCGTCGCGGGGCAGGGCGTCGCGGGCCGCGCCGCCGCTTTCCCTCGGCGCCCCCCCCCCGCTCGCCCCCTCGGGTCACCGACCTCCGCGCCGCGCATCCACCACCATGCTGTCTGTATCTCGCCTCCAGCGTCACCTCCACCAGGCCTCCGCCACCGACCACTAGCGCCGAGCGCAAAAGGGGAAAAAAACGGGGCGCGCGGATTAGGACACTTGCCACCGTAGCCCTCACGTAACCATTTATTAATATATAATAAATATATTACAAAACAAACAAACAGTAATAAAGAATTAATTGTATAAATAAATCATATATAAATAAAATATAAATAAAACAATGAAATATATTTCCCTTTGTACTACCAACACTGCACCATTAAATCGCGTCTCTTTACTATAACTAACACCGTACTCCAACGTCTCCTCTACTACCGGCCGTAAACTACCCAACTGCCGTTGGTTGCCAGCGGCCGCTGTCACCGGCCGCCACCACTCCACCTGCCACCATCAAACTTAGAGGGGCAAGTGGGTTATCTGAAAGTCCCCCACTTGTGAGTTCGCATGTGGTTTGGCAAGATTTAGGAGGAGAAGTGTGATTAACAAAACTCTTTGATATATAATAGGTGTTATATGAACCATGTGTATTTATTGCAAGGGCAACATAAAATGAGCGCTACTCTTCTGCAAATGTTTATCTCGCAAATTGCCTATCTATCCATTACGATTGTCGATTATGTTTAATTTTCTTTTTAATGTATGATAGTTGTAGTGCCAACGTCGTATCTCCGTATCGTAACGCGCGTTCTGCAGTGTGTACGCCCGCTCGAAAACCCCTCTCTCGATCGACCACGGTACAGCTTTGTTGCTGCTGCCGCGTCGTGATTTGACCGAGAAAGTGGAGCGAGGGCGTGGCGGGGGCGGGCGGACGCGCGAGGTCGGAGCGCAGCTTTCTCGCTTCCACTTTGGCCGGCGGTGGCGGCGAGTCCACGGGGCTGTCTTCATTATTCGCAACGCGAGCGAACCGACGCCGAGCAACGGGGTCTCACAGGTCTCAGGCGCTCTGTTCACCTCTGCCACTCCGCGACACAGGCTTCCGTAACCCCACAACTCGCATGCATGAAACATATATGACGCCAAATCACTCCCCCTGCTTTCAACTCCCTATTGTAGCAAACAACTCGTCTGTAACCAAGGGATGCCAAGCCGAAAGGCTCATAACCCATTAATTCCACACCGTGTTTCTCCGAGAATAGAATACAAACTGTGGGCCTCTCTATATATATTTGCTGGTCCAGTAGCCGCCTATACGCGGGAAAACAACAACAACAATTCAACAACAACTAACATACAACAACAACAACAATAGATTAATAAAATATAAATCAATAATAATAATAATAAATAATCATATATAATGGCCACTTCTCACAAAACAAAAATCCTGCATACAACTACAATATCGTAAACGATATTTAATAACAACTGCACTGTCAGAAAATGATATTAATTTGAATGTGATAATTT
This sequence comes from Gryllus bimaculatus, assembly GCA_017312745.1. NCBI lineage: Eukaryota > Metazoa > Arthropoda > Insecta > Orthoptera > Gryllidae > Gryllus > Gryllus bimaculatus. Next base: position 999,029 of record BOPP01000127.1, on the reverse strand, counting down.
AAGGTATTTTATACTATCCATTGATACATTAATTTATAACTTAGTACGTATAAAAGTGCTTTAATATATATTTTGCGTAACAACCTTTAACATCTATTTCCAATATTAAAATTTTAGTATTAGGAGTTTAATGTGCAGATTTTCTATTATTCTACTAGCCTCTCATCATCGTTATGATACATTCATTATTAACAGTCCATGTCCAAATCGTGCGATTCAACTCCTTTCCAAATATTCACACAGTAAAAAACTCAACTCTTTGCCAATCTCAATTTACATGTATTAATGCATAAATCTATACCCTATGAATCTACCTTTCATCAAGTAATTAAAATAAAAGTATTTACTATTCCTTTCATATTAAAAGTAAGCAAATTTATAAATAATCCGCTCTATAGCCCTTTATAGTAGATAAAACTCCGATTTTCAAATCTGGAATATCAAGGTACATATTAATCTCCACGAAATACACTAAAATATACTTACACATTCACTAAAACTACCATTATATCATACTTATCAAACATACGAGGAGCATCCCATTACAAACTAGCAAAAAAACTCGACCTAACACCAATAAATAAAATACATGCGCTCTTTTTGGAAATTACAAATCTTTCAAAGACTCTTAGTCAGCCAAATGAAGCATAATACCCAGTTTTTCTTCTGAGTATTGCTTCGTTTCGCATTGTTTTTTATAGACGCAATAAGTTACGTACACAGTCATTTCTAACCATCATCTAAAGCTGAAAAACATCACCCGATACGACGTACATTCTTTATTTGCAATACTATACTAAATCTAACTGCTCCTTCTCATATAATAAATTACATACCGGTGCACCGGTTCTCGGACAAAGATTTTTGTTTCACTTCTTTCGCCGCTGTGTGGCGCAGTGACTTGACCGATTCATTTATTTCATGCACGTCGGTGGCGTGCGCAGCGGGAGAAACTTTTGCAAATTTTTTAGTCTCTGGTCTCGAGAAGTTTACCTTATATAAGCCTTCTAAAAAATTCAAATAAAAAGCAGACAATATATCACAAACTGGCGAAACACAAGTATGAATCCTCAAGTAAAACTAACACTGGATCGTTGACTTTTGAGTTTTTGGAGCAGGAAGTCATTCATTGACGCGCATCTTTCTCTCCAAAACCATATAGCCGTCATTCAGTCTCTGAGTTCGTAAGAAGGCTTAATAAACACAAACGACGTTTTTTTTCACCTTATACAGATTCCGTTTATTATTTTCTATGACAGTGTCTTATTTAAAAAACTTATTTCGAAAAGGCTGTTTTTTATTAAAGTTGCATCTTTAGTATAAAAACAGGATGACATAGAAGGCTGCTTGAATCTATACAATGTCCAAGGCAGAGTAGATAAACAGAAGAAAAAAGAAATTATAAGCGGTCCTCGGAAATTTTCTACACGCCCTTTTACATTGGATTGTTTTTAATATCTTTTTTAGTTCTAACAAATGCTTAAAGTGATAGTATTTAATGCGATTCTTTTGGGGCGACACACCCGAGTCGGCCTCCGCAAGCTTTCCGTTCACCGCGAGTTACTCGACACTTTCGACCTGCGCTTCCCAAAGAACCTCTTGTACAATGCAGGTTTGGAATCCACCACATTTTCGGATTACGAGAAAGTGACACTTATATCAACAATCTCAAACTACTCTAAGAATTATTTTTTTAATCATACGACAATTCCCCATACTCGCCGTTTGGCTGCGTGTAACCTATCTCCGGAGGAACCTATGTTTTGTTAGTGGAGAAAGGATTGAAAGAAATGGTCCGATCTGCGATAACGAGCTGCTATCATGAAACCCGAACTCAGCGAAACATTCGGCCTTGGTGAATGTCGCCGCGTTTCGTGAGTCCTCATCTTCCGCCTATGGTATGTTATTTACCTTGTCTCTTCGTGTTGTATCCGCGGAGGGCTCTTCTGCTACTCCACGACTCAGAGGAGCGCAGTGTCCTCGTTGGTGTCTAGTGTATTAGGTCGAATGTGCGCCCCGTCGCAGACAATAAGCGGTAACCGACTCTCGCGGAGAAAAGTCCTAGAGAAAAAGGAGAGAATGAATGAAAGGCGAGGTTTTGTGACTTTTAATGGTTGCTGTCATACATCTGAAGGCCGAAACCATGCAGTCTGGTCACTGGATCAAGTATCAGGTTTCACGTTCTAGAGGCACGGAGGCATCACGGTAGAGTTTTTGAGCTTTCCACACTCGGTCATGGGCTGTGTGATTTGTAATTCTTAGTTCCGCCAACCTAAGGACAGAGGGAAGGTTCACAGTTGTGAAAGATGTTTGACTCAACCTCTCGCGGAATAATTACCCCGGATGAAGAAGTCACACAAATACACATGTGTTGAACCTTTGTTAAATATTGCTTAACACCCTTCATTATACCGACACTTCATTTTCTAACAACACTTAAACATTTCGTTTTGTCAATGTATTGATTATATGTCAGGTGATTAAATATAGTCTGTAAATTGCTTAGTCGAATTAGTTTTCTTTACAGACTCAACTGACCCGCGCCATCTCAGTTTATAATCTGACCAGGTATACTCCGTAAGATAGCGCAGATACATATGATTCAGTTGTTGGGAGAAGAAGGTACTTAACCTTTCTGTGTTTTTATCAGTTGTAAAAATTGTGAAAACGAAACACAACAAGGTCGTCTTCTTTAATTTCGCCTTGAGCCTACCTTTGAGAAACATGATTCCATTCCTAGAACCTGTCGACTCCGTAAGATATGCGAGACGTTATCGAGTTATGTTCCAACGGTGTTGTAAACCGAATAGCGTTACTAATGCGTAATGTGCGGGTCGGCATAGTAATTATGTGAGTAGCAAATACTGTGAGTCGGGTAAACTGAAACCCTTGGTAATGATAACGACATAACTTCTCATGAAGTCTAAATTACTAGAAATGTGTCGCAAAAAACAGTGAACACATTGTTACCCCTCACTATGTGTCTTGATATTGCATTTCAAAAAACCATCAGGGAAATCCATAAAAATTTATGAAACAACTTTACCAATGTGTAAGAGCGAAACAGATTTAGAATAGTTTATTTTGGGCACGCATATAAAAAAATTAAAATAACTGTCGACTGTTACTTTGTGCGCATTATTATTTCTAACAATAAGATCAATTACTCTGATGATGTGTGTTAGAAGATCGTGAATTGAATTACTGTGACATGCATGTATAGATTAATAGTGCAATACCAAAATTGCAAAGAAGTCAATTTTAATTCACAAAAGCTGACTGTCCTTTACTTTGCAATCGTGTGTTTAAAATGTGTCAGAATATTTAATCAGTAAACAAAAACTTAAAGTCTTGAGAAGTGTGGAAAGAATTATCACAAATTGTGGGGCGTGGGCAGAGAATGCGTTTTCGACGACGCGTGTTGCAGGGTAGTGGCCTATTAGTACCAGTGCCTGGTTTCTCTCAGCCTTCGCGAAGAAGTCAACAGTCTCCCCACACTCCCTATTCACCACCCGTCTTTTATTATCTGCTTCGGAATTCTCACGGCCGAGAAGTGCAGGCTGATACACGCCCATTCATCTCTCTCGGTCGTTCCAACGGCCTTCGATCTTCTCCGTGTTGTTTTCTCGCGTCTTTGAAACCGTGAGGATTTTTGTACAGTTTCAATCTCCTGCCACTTTTACCCAGGGATGTTCCTGGTGGATAACAATATGTTTAAGGCCGCTTATGTGAAACCGCTACCTCTTTTCATAGCTCGTTCGTGTAATTGAAGTTATATTTACGCTCGCTTCCCTCGGAGGACGACTCCTTCGTCGAGCGAGTAGTTTTGCATGTTATAGTTAACATACGAGTAAAATGTCCGCTTTGAGATTTCTTGTTTAGGTTATAGTAAGTCGT
>BOPP01000127.1:975131-986729 GCA_017312745.1 Gryllus bimaculatus | reverse complement strand
GCCCCCGCCGCCCCGTCGCCCCGTCGCCCCGTCACCCTGTCGCCCCAGCCCTTTCGCTGACCCAGAGACGGAGGATGCACTTGCCAATATCCCCTGATTTATCCGTTTTTCCCCCTGTTTTCGGTGGACCCAGGGAGAAGATACGGAACTCGATTGTATGTGTTCCTACCCAATCTCGCTGACTTTTGATTTTTAATAATTCCGGGAAATTGTGGTCATTAGTCCTCCAAGCGTTGCTCATATTTTTATTGCGGGAGGTAGCAGCGATCTTCCCTCTCTGAATGGTGAGACCCGGCGCCGATCTACATGTTGGCGTGAGTGTTTCACCAACCAGTTTATCTACCTCCAGCGGGGCATCACCTCAGACGGGACAAGGTCTAAGCCCATGTCTGGTGTATGGTGCATGTAAGTGTATGAAAGTGGTGAGGATAGGGCAACAAAGAGAAAGGAAAGGTAACGCGTGGTCCATGGTAGGTTTTCTAGAGTACTGCTCCAACATTTGCCTGCAGTTTATCGGAGAAACCACAGAAAACTACCGATCAGAGCAGCTGCTAGAATTTTCCTCCACACAGCGACTGAAATCAACCTAGCTATCTAGGGAGTGTCGAAAATCCTGCAATCGTCGGGATCCGAACCCCAGGACCTCCTGGTCAGAGACCGAGCAGTGACATCCACTGAAGTTCCAAACCTGCTGCTCTTTGGCGCTCGCTCCTGTTGCTTTCGCGAGGCAGCGGATGAAAAAGAGATAAATATCCTCTGTCTCAACCGGTCTTTCGTTTGGTTTCTATTGATGCTGAGAAAAGACACGGGATTAGTAGCTTTTGTTTCTATCAGTACGCCCACAGTCACCCTCTCCGGTTGCTAACTCTGTGACAGCGAACATAGAAATGACCAATATCCCCTGCCTATACAGATCTTCGTTTGTTTTTTCTGCGAAGACAAGACAAGATACTTTGATCATTTTGTTTCTGTGAGTAGGCCTCTAGTCGCTTGCCGCAGTTGCCTACCTGTTGACCGCGAGTGCACAAGAGATCAATATACCCCGTCTCATCCAAATTTCCAGACAGTATGAGGAAGCGAGGTGGGCCTCAGATGTCTCTATAGTAATCATCTCCATTTGAAGATTTTAATTTAAAATTTTACATGAATAATTTGAATGATTTGAATAGATAATGCTAGCGTTGGCGTGGATAGTGATGGAACAGTGGTCGAATGAGAGCCAGAGAAAACGAATTGACATCGAGAAAACCTGTCGCGACCCCGATTTGTCCACCGCCTTGCAAATCGGTCTATCCGGGGTTCGAGCCCCGGTGGCCGGAGGTAGAAAGCCAAGCGCCGCTCGCTCCGCTGCGGGGAGCAGCCGCTCGGGAGTGGCCCTTTCGCTCGGGGGGGGGGGGGAGGCGGCCATCCGCCGGCGCCTTCCGCCGCTCACTCCGCACCCCCCCCCTCCTCCAGGACGACCCCCCTTCCCCCGCCAGCGGACCATCGCGATCCCTTTCCTAGCGACGCCAGCGCTCACTTTGGTCGCTCTCGGCCGTCCGGTGAACCAACACTTCACCCATCTTGATATAATTTCCTCACGGCTGCACTGCTTTCGCTATTTATCAATCGCCATAACGACATACTTGCTCTTACTGTACTTTTCTTTGTAATTTCTCTTCTTTGGTCGTTGTTGAGATTATCTCAAAATATGTATGGGCTGAGTTTATCCAACTGTCACTTGTTGGTTTTATGACGAAAGTAATCAGTATATTTTGTTTTTACGCGATGACAAAACAATTGTTTTTATGTTGTAAAATTACGTTACCACTTCAGAAGTGTATCTACTTTGTATGCTGATTCATATAAACACGCTAAATGATTCAAGAATACCGATTTCAGTTCCTGATACTGTTGCTTGGTGAATTGACAGATAGACAAATTATTCATGTTGAAGAATTACTCAACTGTGATTCGAGTTGTGGGTGCTCATTTTTCAATAAGGCAAGGGACTTATTGAACCTCTGATTCCTACAAGGCGTCTTTGTTCTCCCGACTGAACCATCTGGTGTTTAGGAAACGTTCGATGCAAGAAGCATCCATTGAAGGGATGCCAATAGGTCTGCAGCAACTCTTGGGAGTGTTTTCTTTTGGGTTATTTCATTTTACAATAATTCACTCACGGAAATAACAGGAGTTAGTTATCAACTCAAAGTAAAACTTCAAAAAGCCATTTCCTCCACTAAATTGAAAATTAAATATTAGTGCAGTAAGTTAGATTCTTTGCTGATGTATCACGAAACAGAACAAACTAGATTTGTTTTATACGGGCATCAACGCAAAGCGTGAATGCTACTGGATTATCTCTGTCCTGTATTTAGCCTTTTCTGCATTTTTGGCGTTAGGAGGTGAAACTGACTTTGACAAACAAGTTTATTCCTTACAACTTACGGAAAAGTAAAAATAAAGTATTTGAACGAGTTATAGATATAATGCTGATTGTGTGATTACGTGAATTCTCGTATCCCACCTCTACCCAAGCATCATCCCAATTTCATTATATTTTTTTAAAACGAGTGTGTGTGAAGTTTCGTTGTTAATAAAGTGTTAGTAATTCACTGCCTCGCGCATTATTTCAATCCCTCCTGCAATGAGAGTGCGCTGAGCCTACAAGAATCCATTTGTGCAAACTTGTTTCTCCGCCGCTTGATGTATCAGTAACTGTAGAGATTTTCCTATTACTATGTTAAATCTTCATGATATCATTAATCATTGTTCACGTTAACAGTAAGTTAATTAAATTTTCAAGGAGGCTTCAACTGGTAAATGATAACAATAAATAACAGGAACATATTATGGTTTGGTGTAACCATAAAAGTGCTCACACGTCATCGCCTGAAACTATTAGCATTAACTATTAAAATAATATTGAATTGATCTAGAACGTGTTCTAAGTATATCGAATTGGTGTGTTTGAAAAAATGCTAAAAGTAGGCTCTGAACCTAGAATTAATCGCTGTGAATGCTGTTGTTGTTTACAAGCTCAGGTTAAGGTATGTACGCGTTGAAATGTAGAAGAACAGGCTCTAGAAATAAATAGAGCGAGCAGAACTTGTAAGAGCTATCCTAAAGTGATACATTAAATGGCACATTAGTATAACTGTTCATTTGCTCACATAACCTGATTAGTCAATATTAAAAAATACTCTAAAATTCTTAAATATCTGTTAAAATCATGTCCGTTTCCGTGTGAAATGATTCATCAGGAAACAAAAGAAATGATAGAAAATTATGTATTGATGGAAGTATACAATGTAATACAAAAATGAAAAAGGAACGATTAAATCTTCCAAGAAAACAGAAGTATGATGTGCCAGGTACTAATGCATTGATGTTAAGGAAAAAGCTGAATATTGTTTTTAATAATAATTTTCTAGTCTCCAGCCATGAAAATTCATCACGCGTGGTAGTAAGTTCTTTCCTACAATAAGTGAATATATTTTCACTCTCATATAATTTTCATGACTTGTTTACCCACATATTCCTCCTCACATACATAAAGCTTCACATATCATTCCGAGCAAAGCGATGGATTTTTAATAAAAATCACTTCTATATAATTCTCTTTCGTAATATCCACTTCTAATTCACCGAAATGCATCTGTGCACAGAAAAAAATCAATTTTGTTCAAGAGAACTACAATATTGACAATCTAAATCAGTATTTTGGTTCTCTTTTATACGTAACTCCTAAGCGGTAGTCTCCCTTACTTTTAATCGCTGGGAGTCTGTTTGACTTCCCCAAAGGCGCGTGCGGATGCGCTGCGAGGGACAGCGGACGACGATGACCGCCTGCGCACCCGGACCTCCGCTCCGGCGGCACCGCTACCTCCCGGAAAGCGACAGCGACAGCGACACGAGGCAGTGACGTGCGCCATGACCAGGCACTCGCTGCCCCGCCTCCGTTACCACCTTCCGCATCCGCCCCCGCCTCCACCCTCACTGTCCACGCAACTCCACTCGCGCCCTCGCCTTCGCCCACGCCTCTGACCGCGCCCACGCCTCTGCCCACGCCCACGCCTCTGCCCGCGCCCACGCCTCTGCCCGCGCCCACGCCTCTGCCCGCGCCCACGCCTGTGACCGCGCCCACGCCTCTGCCCACGCCTATACCCACTCCCTCGCCTCTGCCCCGCCTCCGCCCTCGACCATGCCTTCACCCATCATGACTGGAGCGGCTATATCACCGCCTCACTCACACGCACCATCCACAACGTTTCAACCGCAGCCACCGCCTAATCCGTTCTCATACTGCCTCTTCACCAAGACCGTTTCCTTCCGCTCCTGTCTCGCCTCCACATGTTCCTCACCTGGCGCCCGCTTCATTCGTCTTACATTATTTGCGTTCTCGTCTTACGTTTGTCTTACATTAATCGCGTTCTCCACCACCTTCAGAGTTGTGTCCTCATCGGCTTTCGCCCCCTTGCCGGTCCCTTCTCCGCAGAACGCTGCATTGATCATTACCTCCATCACAAGAAAACAATCTTTTAATCTTTCAAGATCTTTTCAAAGAATAATCAAAAATCATTGAATACCCTGTAATTGATTTTAACTCGTAACGTAAACAATTCTTATTTAAAGATCACATATATTCATGTTCGACAATTCTTTCCAAATGTACATTTTTGCGAGTAACTTGATTCATAATTCCAGTACCTTAATCAAGGTTTATTATATTTGCTATAAAGTGTTGCAGTTTGGTTGCTGAATAACTTTATTTTATAGTCATTAAACATTAATCATTAACTTTAAACTATTTAGTATCATTCCTTTAGGCTGGTGTACCTTTCTAATATTTCTTTAGTAAGAAATAACTAGTAATTGCATCAGGATTTTCATTCAAAATATTACGTATGTATTTAGAATTTATTAATATTCTTGTTATTCAACATTTTTTATTGTTCCTAAAATATACACGTTTAATGATGTGCTTAAAAAGAATAAATTCCTTTAGCATCCGGTCTCAGTAGTCCCTTGCATCTCCATTTCATCTCCGCCTCTCCGGAGATTATCGGATTCTCCTGTGCCGCGCTCGGCAGCACCTCCGCTGACCCCATTCGGGAGAGAGCGCGGCGCCCCGCTCCCGGATGCCGTGGGCGCCCCCCTCCCCCCCGCCGATTCGACGCCCCCCGAAATACGATGCGTCGTAGTGGCAGCCACCTCTGCTTCGAGCTTACTCTTTTCAGGCCACCGTTGGGAGATTCTAAAGGATCTTGTAGATTGAACTGTTGGATTTGTACGACATCCGCGTCGCAGGTCACGAATACTAATCTGATCACTTGATAATAGTAGTTTAGGCAATTAGTTTATAATGTGAAGCTTGATTGTATGAGTAAATGTTTTGAAAACGAGCGACTTTAGGAGCATGTTTTCAAATTTGTACGAATGTAATAAAGCAACGTTATAAACGAGTTGCAACTATATTTTATTGTGTAACAGTATTATACATTTATAAGAGAATCAAGCTTATTTCGCGAAACAACTTCCCTGTGACGACTCGGGTATTTGACATCATGCGAGTAAACGGTGGTCGGCTGTTCCGTTTAGCTCCACCTCCCCCCGATTCTCTCGCTACGATTGGGTGAATGTGTGATGACGCAATCATTCGTGACATAAAATCTAATACGCCATCATTTGTGCCGTAAAATGCCCGATTATGAACGATTTCTTGCAACAGAAAAGGTTATTTTATAATGCTGGAATACAAAAAAAATATCTTAGTGTCGTAGAGGGAGGAAGGTTTAGTTTGAGGTGAAGGGCCTTACGGGCATTGCCGGCAAAGACCAGGGAAATTTTGATATAAGGTTCTACTTCTTAACACAATTTTCTATAATGAGAATTTTCCCTTACGAGTGTATTCACAAAAATATAGTTCGGTTGGAAAACAAAATCTTTGAAGGAAGGAAACACCTTAGATGTGCAACCTCTTTGCCATGTGTTCCCGCTGACCTAAAATGCTTTGTTGGAGAAGCCCAGGATTCGGATATTCAACTGTGATCGTTCTCAGCAGTATTTCTTCGGTATTGGGCATTTCGTTGTGGATTCGAAATTTGTGTCGCCATTATATCTTGTGAAGGTGAAGAGTGATATAGTTTACTTCCTATTGGCACAAGAAACCCGAACCCTGGGATGCACCCTAGAGATATATAGTCTGCTTCGTAACTTAATCTTCATATCCTTCCAGGAAGTGGACATCTCATCGCAACATTTTACAGGTTGATGTGAACGTGACGTTTCCGCGTCGAAGTAACGGTCGTTGAAGCAATTTCTACGCCGTACAGTTACCACCACGTTTCAGTGGTCATTTCTATAATCCATCACAAATTCCACATCATGTGGTACTCATTTGAAGGCAAGCACACAAGGACATGCAAGCATACAAGCAAAGGTTATTTGCAGGAGTCACGGTCTGCGTATCATCATTTTGTGTTTTTATATCTAATTTGTCTTTGTATTTTTGGTTTTGTCTCTGAAGGCATGATGAGGTTGGTAAGCCTTTTCTTTGTGGAAAAGAAAAGGAAATGAGAAGATTTGTGGGTCGTTTTACAAATCTTAGTTAGTTTCCTTGGAACCCTCGACATTCTTTTGTAAGGATAAGGAAAGTTCTTTCCACTTCACAAGCGAAAGTTTGGGGATTTTCTTCTGCCTACGACATTCCAGCTAAATATTACTCATACTGGTAAATATTTCCCCGAAGAGTCAATAACCTATGACCACGAGGTGTTCAAGGTATTAAAACCGTAGTCATATCAAACCAAATCGATTCATGTATTTAATTTTCCTTATACGTAGTAATTTGAGATGTAACGAGATAAAAATATGATTCGCGAGACTTTCGGAAACAACATGCAGAAATATGTACTCACATTAATCGTAAATATCCTCTGTTCTGTTCACATGTATTTGTTTCTTTCGTGACATTGTAATTTACTGAATGTAATTATGAGTATGAATACAACCACGCAGAATATATGGAGATAAATTCGTCAATGAATGCTTTGAATCAGAGTTTAAATGTATTGTATTCACAATACAACATGTCCTTCGAAGAAGAATTTCAAAGGATGATGTTATTTGTATTGAATGATGAAAGGATGATACGGAAAAATGTGTTTAACATAAACGTCAATACGACTATAATCAAATCAGTCTTTCAAAGTTTCTTTAAAACATAAAGTGTAGAAGAAAAATTACCTGAACAATACAGATACAAATAATTTGTATAACTTAAAATCGGGAAGCAATTTAACTCGGTGTGTAATCATCGTTGTTTTCAGACACGTTCAGTGTTTTGATCCTTTAAGCTCACGCATTAGCCTACGCGTTAGAAGCAAAAACAAGCGAATTAATAATTTTACACTTGCAAAAGTTTATAGTCAGATGAATGATGGCTGCAACTGGGAGTCATTTGTCTCCAGTCTAAAGAAATCGATGAATCGCAAGTCACGACGCACGAAACCTTAGAGCACAAAGCAGCTGGGTCATGGACGCCGCGCCAACACCGACGCCCAAGGTTGCGTGGCACGCACGACTTCACACCCAAAAGGCTGCAAATGTCCAAAATTAGCGTTCAAACAGTTCTTCCAAATCATCACTACAAGCGTGATAAGGAAGAATTTGACAGCAATACATAACTCTTCCTTTAGAGCAGTTTCCCCAACGGGATACTGGTGACGAAATGCATAGAACTTATACTTCGCTTCCTGAGCAATCAGTGCTGTGAATATAATGAATACGAGGTAATTCGTTTGTGGTTTCAATGGCACCATCTCAAAGCAAAAATATCCTCGGCTTGCACGGATTTCAGTGTGCTGATAAGTGGGTAATCGTGGGCCCAATGCTGAAGCCAGGCAAATATTTGAATAATGAGTTAAACATGTGAGATTGTGACGCCCGCTGGAATTGCGTTTGCGGGCCAACTGCCCCGACCAGAGGACACCGTTGTTCCGTTATCAGTACCAGACAGATGTCGGAGCAGCACCTTAAATAACGAGGCATCGAGTTCGAGCAATCTGCACTTGGCGTCATCTCTTCTAACGAGGACTAGGACGTCATGTGGACTGCTTCTTCATACTGTACCTTCCCTCTCATAACCGGTAATTACCAATGGGGAAGAGGAATTGGATATTACTAATATTTAATAATATTTATAATAATAATAACGATAATAATAATTTTTCTAATTGTCTTTGGTTACACTCTTCTACAAGAAATATACAAGAAAGAAAGAATCAAAAGGATGCAGAAAACTTCTTTAATACAAGTATTTGGAAATCGGGATAGATCAGCCGGATACAGAGTTTATCAAAGCTCTGGGATTTGTTTCGAAAAAATTATGCAAAACTTTTAAAACTAAAAACTGGCAGAAAAAACTAAGCGTTTTTTTGGAACGATCCTTATTTTGCGCAAAATACTCGTGTGGCGGAGGAAAGTGGTTGCAATCTGGAGGGGATGTTATCAACACATATTATTTTTAGTAGTGAATTTAGGGGATATTAATAATAATTTTAATAATAATTTCAATAATAATAACTATATCAATTACAACCACAAATTTATTTCTCAGCAGTTTCTATGCGGATTGAAAGTGTATTTTTGTTGGCTAAAACATTTCAATATCGACCTGCTAATGTCCTCTAATTTTATGCAAATTAAGTTTATATGCACAAAGAAATAAATGTGTCCAAAAATTACCGAAATATATGAACAATTAGTGGTGGATTTTAACATAATGAATTTTGATCATAAGAACGATTATATGAACGGAATATTTCGTCAATGCCTTAAATGTTCTTAACATTCACAAAAAAGAAGCATTACTTGATTCGTAGCTATCGTTCAAAGAATACATAAACAGATTAACTCTGTGTATGATAATTTAGTATATTAACCGCTGAATTAAAGACAGAAGAATAGAAAGCAAAAGTGAGAAGAGAAGTAAGAAAGACGCAAGTGGAAGAAGAAAAATAAAAGTAATAAACCATGTTGTCAATGTGACTTACAATAAAATAAATTTAAAAAGAGTACTTCTCTAACGAAACTTCTCCTCATTTTACAAACCCATTTTCCTCACTAATTCTCCACGAATGGGCAAACATAGGAATTCCTAGCCTTACTGAACCTGCTGTTGGTGTACGATACGCGATACACTTTCCATTTTCTCCTCACTTTCCACCCCTGCAGCTATATTTAGCACGAATGTTGCTCGATAGGCATCTGCAGCTGCCACCTCCGCCACTGGCGCCACCGTCGCCTTCGCCACAGCCTCATCACGCTTTCTCGCGTCTGGAAATCCGCGCGTTGTTACCATCCGTCAGCCCGCCTACTCCGACTCCGACTCGAACACTGCGCACGCGGAGTTGCCCAGCGACTTTTCTCCGAAAGTTTCTGGAATCTCTCTTCTGCGCTATCCCACATTCATACACTTGGCTTGCGGAAAATAGATGTCTTGGCCAGAGAGGACCGGTGAATGGCGAATTAGAAGGAGTGTGTGTGTGTGTGTGTGTGTGTGTGAGAGAGAGAGAGAAAGAGAGAGAGAAAGAGAGAGAGAAAGAGAGAGAGAAAGAGAGAAAGAGATGAGAGGAGAAGAAAGAGAGAGAGAGAGAAAGAGAGAGAGAAAGACGAGAGAGAAAGAGAGAGAGAGAAGAGAGAGAGACAAGAAGAGAGAGAGATAAGAGAGAGAGAGAGAAAGAGAGAAAGAGAGAGAGAAAGAAGAGAGAGAGAGAGGAAAGAGAGAGAGAGAGAAAGAGAGAGGGAGAAACGAGAGAGAGAAAGAGAGAGAGAAAAGAGAGAGAGAGAAGAGAGAGAGAGAGAGAAGAGAAAAGAGAGAAAGAGAGAGAGAGAGAGCGAGCAGAGAAAGAGAGAGAGGAAGAGGAGAGAGAGAGAGAAAGAGCGAGAGAAGAAGAAAGAGAGAAGGAGAAGAGAGAGAGACAGAGAGAGAGAGAAGACGGAGGCAGAGGATGAGAGGGAGAGAGAGAGAGAGAGAGAGAGACAATCATATATCTTTTCTTTCAGATTTTTTTGTTTTTGTTTTCCGAGAAATAAACTATCTGCAATGCGGTGAACGATCGATTTTGCGAACAACAAATTAAAATCTTAGTCTAAAGCAATTTGAATGTTGATGAAGAAGACGTTTATGAATGAAACGTGACTGAAGAACAATTGTGCTCAAGAACATAGAAAGTTTTAGAAAATGTACACGAACTTCGAATTTTACAAAGTTAGAGAAAAACATATCAATATTTTTAAATTAGTTTAAAATGGTACGGACTCTGTTCAGTAAAGTTACTGAAACAGTAATTTTTAAACACGCTGTCTCTACCCAACTTTTCTTAACACTTTTCTGTGGATGAATTTTTTTCTGGGTGGAGAGAGATTTTTCAAAAGTTAAATTAATATTAATAAAACCTTAAAAAACTGTTCACAATGTATCAGGTGAAGTGCATAGAATGTGAATTTCCGTGATGTAAGGCACGCAGTTCTTTCGAAGTTCATTAAAATTTGACAGCTTCGAAAATTACAGAGCACACAACTTGCTGTATATTAAACACTACTTTCTACTTTTCTCACGTTAATCACACCGAATTATAATCAGCTCTCGAACGGGATAAATAATCCCACGCTTAATTCTTCTCAGGCAGTTGGTTACTCGTTGATTTGTATGCGTAGAAGGAATCAGATTGACACGTCATATAGAAGCGAAAAAGTGCATTGCAAATATAGAATTCACATTACCCATGTATTGATGCTCACGTTGCGGTATCATGTCCCTTTTCACATCATTCGCTTATCCATTCTTGGCATACATGATTTCCTTCTCAAAGAGGGAAAACATTCTCGTGGTGTACAGCGAAAATCTTAGCATATTCAATAGATATTTGGCATTGCTACATAAAAGCTAATGAAACATCATGAACTATTTTAATGCACCAAGGCAGGTTTTAAAGCTTTTTTAACTTTTGGCTACCTATGAAAAATCTATTTTCTTTTTGGTAAGACGAATTTTTGTTCCCTAATTGAAAATGGATTACCAAAAAACATAGTATTCCAACTTTCGACAGTCACATTATCATTAACCATTCTACACTTTTATTAGTACGATTTATTGTGGTTTCGCGAGCTGTTTACGGGGCGGAGTCCATTGGAAATGTTTCTTCAGAAGCTTCGTTCGAAGAGATCTTTTTGGTCGGGTCGCGTTTGATAGCCCAATAATCATATTCAGGCCGGGTATTTAAAGTTAATTCATTGCTTGCATGTTATTTTTTTCTAGGACCTTACTCTTAGCCTGCAGACGGCTTACCCTTTTACGTCCCGATGAAACACATATTCGATCATCACTTAGATACGAAACACACTTGAAAAATCTTCTGATCAAGGGATCAGCTGAACGCGATCCCCTTCTGCGTAAACACATACATAAGAGACAAGGGACAACAACCGTCCCCAAGGGCGGGACTCGAACCCGCGCAACCCTTACGGAGCGAAGCGCTGAGGCCAGTGCACGCTCTTACGCCACCCCTCCGGGGGCCCAAAAATACAAGGTGGCATGTTAATCCATATTAT
>BOPP01000127.1:864794-963149 GCA_017312745.1 Gryllus bimaculatus | reverse complement strand
GGGGGGTGGGCGGTGGGCGTGCGCTGGGAGGGCCTTGGACGCGCGACGTCGCGGCCTCGACGCTCAGACCTCGCGCGCGGGTTCACTTACACACGCCACGGGACTCTCGAACAGTTCAGCGCAATTCAGCGCAATTCAGCGCAATTCAACGCTCTTCAACGATGTGTATTGGCTAGCAATCATCCAATATTTTTCCTTTTTACATAAAAATTAAGTATTACACGATTTATGGCTATTTACTATAATCAGTTTGTATAAAAATATTTTATTATGATTAGAAAAATGTTGGGTTACATGGATATCTACTCGTTAGTATATCATAGTTTACAATGTAAAAATCTTTTTGAGTTGTGTGCTCAAAAATGAATAACAGATGTTGAGTTTTTTTAAAAGAACGGTAAGAGTTCTGTACATTCAATGTTTAATAGGCATATTTCCAGACTTTTTTTTTAGATAACCCGCTTTTGTTTCGGCATTTTGCCCTCAAGAAGGTGACAGATTGGCCCCTGTGTCTTGGACGCTGCATCTCCCGGGCAGCCAAAAACATACTGACTCGGGGTGCGGAAGCCTACGCTCTCATTTGAACTCTATCTTCTCCGCAGCGCGCTGGCTGCGCTGCGCTGAGCTGAGCTGCGCTGTGCGGGGCTGCGCGGGGCTGCGCGGGGCGGATGTGGGCCGGGGAAAGCTCGCGTCCGCGGTGCCGCCGCCTCCGCCCTCGACGCCTCCGACGCCTCCGACGCCTCCGACGCCTCCGACGCCTCCGACGCTGAAGGGAAAGCGATCCGCGCGCGAGGCGGCCACTTCCGCCCGCTGCTGCAGCCACCGGCGCAGCGCTGCCGTCGCGACGGGACCTGAGGCGGCGGAGGGGCGGTGCACGTGGGGTCGACGTCGAGGTGATAATGGCCAGCGGTTAGATCTGGCCTGCCGAAATGATGGCACACCGTCCACCAGCCCCTGTCCCACCGATTGCGAGCACACGGGTAGCCAGGAGTATCACGCACATTACATCAAGAAAAGTTTTGAAGAGAATGGATTTGCTGAGGGTTGTGCCGCCACCCTTCGCATATTACTTCGCACCACCACGCACATAACTTAAAGTTCAATTTTGAGAAAAATTGGAATAGCATAAGATTGTACCTGTACTTTTTATTAACTTGATGTGCTTGCTTCAGCGTGTTTTCTGGCCACCAGGCAAAGAATACTGCTTTTTATATTATTAATTACTGTCTCTATACTTAATTACGATCTCGAGGTTTTCACCTTAGTCTGCTGGTTTCGTTTCCAAGCTTTTCAGTGCAATATTTTCTGTTGTTCTCGGGTGAAGGCTCTAGTCGCAACAGAAATTGTGATTCCCATGCGACACGATGAGCCGTTGACAAAGAGAAGTGTGAGGGGTGGCGGGAGATGGACGAAGGGAAGTAATGGCCTTAAGAATACACGGATCATTTCATGGCCACGTTGCCCTAAACCCAGGGCAGATCAGGGTTAGAATGCCCAGAAAGTTTCGTTTAAATTGCGTTAATCTCGGGGGAGAATGCCTCGCAGTTAGTACTATAAATTATTATTATCGATCGTGATCAATTTTTTATTTGTATTTTATCCTTATGACGAAAATGACAGGCGAATTGCCGTCGCTGACGTATTGGGGACGGATGGGAAACGGAGGGAACAGTTAATCGAATCTTCACTACTCCATCTTCATTCAAATTCATTTTTCAATATACGTGAATTATTGTCTCCTAATATTTAATATTCTCATCCTCTTTACAGCTATTATTTATACAGTCTTTATCCTTAAAATAAACCCAACTCGAAGTGAATTTGCTCTTCTATTCTTGAAAACCGTAAAACTAAACATCTTTTATCTCCTGAATCGCAATGGTGAATGGTTTAAGGAGGGGGGTTGCATTGGACGCGCTGCAGGCGTCGCGATGCACTCAACAGCAGAGTGAAGTGGGGCGAGTGAAGTGTTTGGCGCTCGCTTCGCGGTGAAGTGGCTGAGCTTTCTCTCGACCGCACATAACCCCGGGGTCGCACTGGAGTGATTTACAACTCTTGTTATCCCACATCCAAATGTCAACAATACGTTGTGAACTTGTTTGTGTCTGCATTGTTATTTTGATCAGGTCAGTAGTAGACCAAGTAGAATCGGTGTCAAAGAGCAAAAGGATCTCGCACACATACACATACTCAAGTAAGACTCTGTCTCTCGTGCACTTGAACAGAGGCGCTAAGGCGTTACACTCTTCTATCCGGCCCATTTCATGCGTAGTATGAAAATTATTTTGTCAACAGACAGCAAATATATCTTTAATTAATTGTCTCATTAAATGCAATGCCATTCATCGTGATAAGTGGGTGTCATTACAGGACCGTTGAGAACTAGAATTAATTTGATCCATTATTTAAGACAATTATTTTGTAGTAACAAATGTAAGGAAAATATTTTTGGCTTCTCGTTAACTGTATATTTTTAATATCATTAGATAAAAATAAAAATGATTAGATTCTTTAATTGAACTTAATAGGCATGTTTTAATGCAATTTCTCTGCAGAGGAAGAGAGAGAGAGAAAGAGAGAGAGAGAGAAAGAGAGAGAGAGAGAGAAATACTTTTATTTAATGATCATATATCATTTTCTCATATTCATGTAAAAATACTTTGGAGAAAATAATAACAACAACACTAACCATAATAAGGTTATGAAGAAAAGGACACACAATTTTCCTAAGAATTACCATTTTTGTGAATAATAAAACAGAGTAGCAACATTCTTTGGACTGCAATACCATTTGTTATGTTTTGTAAAATAGGGAGTTAAGTCAATTTAATATCCTTCAGAACATTTATTTTCACCTTTCAGTTGGACCTCTGTTGCTAATATAAATTCGTCGAGTTCACGTGAATGACAGAGAAATTCACTTTTAGAATGTGACGATGCATTACATAGTGACAGAAGGCTATTGACACAGCATGTCGGGATCGATTTGGAGACCTTCGGTTTCACTGTCACGAGTGTAGAACCTTCCGAATCAAGGGCACGTATGCACGGATGACCTCAAAGAACACTCCACGAAAGTCACCACTAGCTACAGCTACGGAAGCTGTTACAATTATCTCTTTACCAGGCTTTCTGCTATTCGGCAACGGTTGTAGGAATGCAATGCAAATCAGCAAACACAGTTGCGGGGTATTGCGTGTTTTAAGCGAGAAACCGACCTTCTCTTTCCCACTTTACCATGTGTTCGAGTTTGTCCGCTGGAGGTTACAGTTACCCTTTGAAGTGATTGCAGGGTTCTCAAACCTTCGGGTCGAATACTCCCGACTTTTCTTTATTTACCACGTCCTTGAATAGAATGATATACTCGGACCTTAAGATAATATTTATTTTTCTCATTTAGATTTCAAAGTTCATAGAATTAAAGCTGAGGTCCGACCTCCTAAAACTGGCACGGAAGCTTACAAAATTGTCATGGTCACCAAAACGTATGTTCAACGATGTACTATTTCTCACAATTGACCTACGAAAAGAAAAAAAACATACACATTGGGCAGGAAAACTGAAATATTTCTGTTCGAGTTACTTGTTAATACTAGCACATCATTAGTGCACAAAAACGTGCCATATATCACACGTTATAATTAGCAAAAGAACGGTTTATTTATCGACCAAGCTTAAGTATTTTACTCTATATACCATATGTCTTGTGAACAATCTTCATAAAATATGATTGGTAAAAATACGTTACGTTCAAAAGTATTTCTTCGCTTAATTTAAAAAAAATGATTGAGACAATCATATTTTGCGCATTGACGCAGTGACAATATGCAAAGTGACCAGCATTTACGAAACATTAAAGTTTTCTCTTTTCTACTATTAATCAACACGCAATGAAAGCCACAGATGTCAGAACTGTTAGGTTTACGGAGATAGGAGAAGAAATTGTCGATTGTTCATTTGCGTTGTGGGTAGTTGGAGAGGTGATTTCCCGGCTGAGCACAAAGATCCACGCTTCCGCCAGAAGGGTCACGACTTCTCACCGGTGCAGGAGCGCTCGTCTGGAGAAAGTTATTCTTCAGCTTTGAGGCTGTCGGAGGCACTGGAGATGAGGGAAGAGATGCTGTCGGGTACAGCGAGGGTCGAGAGTTACCGACTCATTTGGTCGGGCAGCCTTTCGAATTCCAGCGGGGCAGGTGTGGGTTTACCGATGAGTGGCAGGTGACTCTGTATCGGAATAATTTTCGTAGAAATTCTCACATATTTCAGCATCAGTAGCTACCACCAGGTGGATATCATTTTTTTTTCGTTCGACAAAATAATAATACATATTTGATTTACTGTTCATTATTCAACGTAACACATTCATTTTGCTTTCATAAAAACATATGAATCGGCATTAGTAAGCCGTAATTCTTTTAAGTTTGGTCCTGTTCGCCAATAATATTTTGCATACCGTGTTTACATTGTTTGTGTCAGTAGTCTCTAAGCAAAGAAAAGTTACTATAACCACATAGCATAAATTATTTAGCATTGGGCATAAAATCTATCCACCGTAAAGGTCACGCGTTTCTATAACATACCCCTCCCCCCAGAATTCAGTGGGTCTAGGGAAATGTAATTTTAAAGTTTTTGTTATAAAAGAAAACTAATTCCGGCAAAACATTCCTGCCACTTTGATTCTGAGGACAGATTCGCTCATATTCAAACCGAGGCTAGAGCGAGGTTCCATTAAAGAAGAGGAAGGAAAGCGTATGTACTGCTACTTTACAATCTGCGAGTCGGGCTACGCCTCCCACCTCCCCCTCCCCATGCGTATGCGTAAATTGCTCTCAGTCGTTTGCATTTACTGGAAAATTACAACTCATGCCGAGCATATTAACTGTACACTTGTCTCCGCTTCCTCGCAATTCCACCAAGGATTTGGCCCGCTTCGGTCGTTTTCGTACAACGGTTTGGAATTCGCTTGGAGCGCTGCGCAGCGTCGAAGGCAACAGAAAATTCGGCGCCCGCTACCTGACCCGCCGATACGCGCAGATGGCATTTGGCTGCGATGCTGGCACGCAGATAGCAGGAGGCGGCCGCAGATAGTTTTCTAACACAAGGCGCGCCTTACGCTTTAGTAAATGTCAGCAGACACTTTCAGAAGTCAGTAGTCGGCATATAACCAGCTTAGAACGACCGGGAACCTTTTCATTTTTATTTACATCTCCTTCTTAAAACATTCTTCTGATTTTTGTCTCCATGATCAATCATTATTATTTTACATTTCTGTGAATCTTTCAGGGTCTATTTGCTCTAGAATTTCAAAACCTCTACAATTTAAACACTTAAACAATTGGAGATATTCTTTTTCATCACAAGAACAATTGAGTTCTTCTCTAGAAAAATACAAAAACTACATGGGTTTCCTAGCGTTTTCCTTTAACTTGATAGTTCATGATCGAATGCGTGAAGTTAAAAAATATCAAATATGGAAACCAGAGTAAAGAATTAGGAGTTTATATCGAAAAGTCGCAGTTGTCCTGCAGAATTACAATACTTTCTCTATACCATATAAGAGAAAGAAAAATATATGCGATGAGGTGATAATGTTGTACTAGACACAAGATTGGATGGTACAAGAAGTTTCAATACAGCACTAGTGTTCCTACAAATTTGTTATATCCATAATTACAATGATTACTAGTTTCTTTTCTTTGAATAAAAATATATCAGTAGGAATACAATGCGAACTAACTAGACCAAGATGTTCATGTAAAACAATTAGTAAAAATTACTTTTACTTTTAAGAAAATGGTGCTTAAATTTGTGCGCCGGCGCCTTTGATCAAAGCTTAAAAGGAAGCGTTTTTCATATAACATGATAAAACGAGATAAAATATCGATAGTGCGTTAAGTTCGATGTGGCACAAGCTCCCTAATAAAGTAAGACATGGTGTGCGACGATACTTCATAGCTAAATTGGACAGGGACTGAATTTTTCGATGGAGCTCGGGCCAGTGGCAATGGAGGCGGCGGCGGCGGCGGCGGCGGTGGAGGCGTGCCACTTGGGAAGGGAATAATGAGGAACCGCCGCTGCCGCCGCCGTCGGAAGCCGCGAGAGGCTGCGTGAGGCTGCGGAAGGTCGCGGAAGGAAGTGGTGGGGTGGGGAGGGGAGGGGAACAGAGAGGTCTTCCAGGCTCTCCCCCGCCCCCGTAAGTCCCAACCTTGAGACGCCAGCGCGGCGACGGCGCAAAGACTTTGGCTCACGCGGGTTCCTCAACTCTGCGCAGCCTCCGAATTTCAAATTACAAGAATTAGTTGATTTATTAGCAAGGAAAGCAGTATATTTTGTTCTACGATCATTTCGCGGAAATACTACACCCGGAAACACTAGATTCCACGAAGAAGTCGGAAAAAGGGAGGATCACAAGTAAAAAGAAAGGTCTACATGATGGTATCCATAAGATCCTTGTCATAGGAAAACAACGTCGTAATCCAGTTGAAGTTATTATTTCCGGAACGTAACGTACTTGTACGTCTAACGAATAACTGCTTGTTGGAAATGATGAACATCTTTTTACTCCAATTCAAATTTGTATTATCTTTAATTTCGAAGAATAGTGTGAATTATTCACACTACTTTACTTTAGTATTCAAATTTCATGTAATTGTTCAGAAAAGTCTTTTCTCATTTCTCCACTTCAGTTTTTTATGAGATAACTGTAATGTTAGTTACATTTTGAGCATTCTATCTTGATTTTCTTGAAAACGATGTATGTTTAAAGAATCGTCCCGACCATAAACATGAATCTTTATCGCTTCAAAATATGATTGTTACTACGCAATACTGTAATGAGTGGTAATATAATGTGAATTTGTATATTCGTAAAATATTATGTACGTGAAATATATCGTGTTGCAACGTTGCTTAGCACATCCAATTATATTCACGTTGGTTCAGTTTCTTTTCGGTTAAATGTAGTTACGAATACCATGTACTAGACACGAAAAAATACAAACATGTTACAATGCAATGTGAATACTTTCTCTTGTTTCCTTAACGAGACTCATAAACGTGTTCTTCAAATTATTCTCATGTGTTTTTGTCAAGGTCTTTATTTTTAACAATTTCCATGAAGAAACAGAATTACAACGCAAGTTAAATGGAAGATTTTCATACGCACTTAAACAAGAATTACAGCGTTATACGTTTCAAGAAGTTTTTTGCGCTTTCTGCAATATTTTACTAAAACGTTGCATGCAACATTTTACAAAATTCATAGTTACAGAAGCAGTTGTATATTAGTAAAGAGTATCTACGAAATAGTTATTTTCTTCAAAGTTTCGATTCTTTTACAAAGTGACAAACATACTCGACTCTGAGGAGACATGTCGTATAGCGGTGAAACGGTCCAACCTTGGCGATGGTAAAGTTGACGCGATGTGTCATACAACCTCATTGTCACAAGCACAACCAAGCTAAAGAGCGCATACTGATAAGGACACCGCACTGAATAACATGTGCCACCCACCGCCAGATTCCAAGGTTAAGCGATGTAACGGCTCTTCGAGTATCTATTCTCATATGCTCATCCAAGGTCATTAAGTGCTCACAGTCACTCGTAACGCCTAAGCCTTAACACAATTTCTAAGTTATGTACAGTTGCTACCTTAGGGCTCTAGAAAATGCATCGTTTTTCCTAAATCATTTGAGGGTGAACCATTGCACGACAGCAAAACGTTACAGATTTATTGGCTTACGACCGGTGCGCGGTGAACGGCGGGAGAGACCCGGGGCCGCTAGGCCAAGACTGCATTTGTGGGTCAGGCACGTTTCCCGTGTTTGTGTGCCCATGGGCTCTTTCGCTCAGGTTAAAAAAGCCAGGGATATCGGGATACACCCAACCAATCGCTTTGATTCTGTTTCATGATAATTTATCCAATCGGTCATTACGAATTGGCAATTTGTGATTCAGAGAATTGGAGATAAATCTACCTCAAGGCAATGAACACAATTATTCAAAGTTGTCTTTTCTCTTCAGTTTTAGGAAATTAATGTCAAACGTGTGTTCATTAATTCATAAAACTCAAATAATAAGGGAAATAGCAATGAATATATGAAAGATTACCTACACTAGAGCAACAAAATTATCTGTTTTTCCTTGTTGCTAATTATAATTGGTTCTTCTAGAGTAGACATAAATTTTTCAGGCAGAATATTTTTAATCAATTTTTTGTTCGTGTTAACAGTGAATAGCGAAATTTTGAAAATTCAATCTCCATCTGGATTGTGAGGCTCAATTCTGACTTTTTGCTTCATCACATATTCCGTTCACACCAAAAAGCCTGATTTGCTTTATAAATTAACGCGATTATCGCCAGACCTGTTCAATCTTCAACCAACCCGCGAAATAGGGCCCACCCAACAAATTTCGTACCTCCATTGACAACGAACGAAGAAATTCAATGGCGCGAGTTACGAAAGACGCTTTGCAGCCAATAAATATACAGGAGCTTCGTTCGCCCAGGTGGCGGTGAAAGGCCGAGCTCATGCGAGGAGTTGGCCAGTCACCGCAGGCACAGTCGCTCTTCCGGCGCGGCTTCCATCGAAAGGCGAAAATTAAGTTTCACCTCCACTCGGAGGGCGCTCGCACGCTGACGCCGCCTCCACCCCACCCCCCACCTCTTCCACCCTACCACCTACGTCTCCGTCATTGCTGCCAACGCTGCTCTACTCTGCATTGTCACCTTAAAATAATTTAAAATTACAATAATTAAATTTGTTCAAAGAATTGTCACCCCAATTGTGATTTGCATCTCAGTCGGGTTGACAATGCTTTTAACAAATTTAATTACTTAAACACATTTGTTACTCATTCACAAGGTTATAACTTTGTATTATTTTCGTCTGTGGAACATATTTCCAACCGTAAACGCGTCCAAAAAGTTGAAAGGGAGGTGAAAATTATTTAAAATTACATTGTATTATTACTCGTAATTGTAATATGTAAATTATAGAGTTCTTCCGCCAGATTGTATAAACCTACCTACAGAAAAAATATTTATCATCTATCTATCTCCATTCTTTCCTACTCCCTCTCACCCGTCGCCTCCAATGCCCATCCTTCCACCAAGCCCCCTACTACTGCTGCCCTTCCTCCTACTTTTCCTCCCCCTCCCCCTCCTCCTCGTCTTCCCCAACCACCCACGCTCCCACACCCGCACCGCCTCCCACGCACTTTCTCCCACGAAGCACGAGCAAGGAAGCGCGGTCATCACCTCTGCCGCTGCATTCATCCATCGTCTATAGCACGCACCTTATTCGCCTTTGGCGACGCCACTGTCAATGCATTGGAAACCTCATGGCTTGTGACTGGCGCGTTTCAGGCCAGCCTGCAGCTGAAGTGGTAGCATGACGTTGGCACGCGTTCGAATGTACTGATTGATACGTGTCTAGTGAAACACACGATGTCATTTTATATTTTGCAAGTCTGCAGTATTGACCTTTATTTCGCTACAAAAGGGGAGTAAATAGGATGACGATTATTCAACATGGCTCCTTTGACTTTTATGCATAAATTTAGGCGAGGTGCAATTTTACCGATCTACATTTGATATTTCTCATTTATCAACTCGACTTTACCTTACTACTTTCGGAAACCTTCTGCAAGAATCTGAACCTTATATTTATTCCTTATATGCTCAAAATTCCTCAGACGCCTAATGTTTATAGTTAAGTTTTATAGGATTTAATTACTCATTAAGACCACGAAACACAGTTGCAAAAATAATTAATCTTGCTCTATGGAAGTCTCAATCAAATCAAAGAATTTCTACTACTCATACATATCGAAAAAAAATCACCGGTGCCAAAAAATCGTACACATCATATGACAGCCCCCACTAATATATCATTCTCCTTCTCCACTATCACCATCACCTATAGCACTCTCACCGCCCGCAAAACAACCACCATCACTAAAATGACCACCGCCACCAAAATAACCCTCACCACCAAAATTTCAGTAACCAGGAAAATCACAATCCCCAGCAACAATCACATTATCCTCCTCTGTCCCCTTTTCTTTACCGCTCCCAGCGCATCTGCCGACTCCACCAGCAGCGCCATGCCCGGGGGCGGCAGTGACTCAGGCAGAGTAGCTTACGCAACGGCCGCCGCTCTTCGCCTCTCCACACACGCAGGCACGCACCGCCTCGCACGCACTCGCTGGCCCATTCGCTGGCCGCGCACGTCCGCGAGCCACTCGCCGCCCCACGCCTCGCCCGCCTGTCCCTCCACGTCTCGCCCATCCGTCCCTCCGTCCGTTCACGCCTCGCCCGCCCGTCCGTCCGTTCACGCCTCGCCCGCCCGTCCGTCCGTCCACGCCTCGCCCGCCCGTCCGTCCGTCCGTCCACGCCTCGCCCGTCCGTCCGTCCGTCATACACGGGGGAAATTAGCAAGTAATAAATAGAAAAAGTTATAATTCTACAAAGCTCTGTTATAGATTTATGAGCGAAGACGTAGACTGATATTGTAGAAAACGTTGAATTATTTTGAAACTGCTGTAAAAAATTATCTTCAGGTATTATTAATGTATTCTTTGATAATGTGACACAATTAAATTTTTAATAAAGCATATGTTATTTTTTCATATTTTTGGAGTAGTGCAGTCCTAAATTTCACGTGTCCGGCACGTACGTCACTTTGTGGGCACCTGCGGTTTCCATGCCCGTCGCCTCCGCCTCTCACGGAAGGCCTCAGACACCCGACGTTCTTCGTGGGTATTAATATGCTTCAAAACGTCTATGAGAACCCGTCTCAGGTTCTGTTCTTAATGCCGTTTGTTTTGGGTGGAGAGTTGCTCGGTCGATTTCTCGGAATTAGGTTGGAAATTATCCTTAATAATGAAGGTAATGAACGAAATACTGATACAAAATATTTCTAAACCACAGGTAAGGAATCCTGACGTAATTTCAGTTAGCAGAAAATGAAGTAAAAATCATTTACCTCTCAACGAGATTCCGAGTCTTAGTAAGTTATAAAGTCATTTCAATTTTTTATTCACCAAAATGCTCGAGTGGATCCTTATATGGAAGCTTACAGCACATGGAGAACCATCGTCTGAATCCTCTGCCTCGTTTGCTTTCGTCACATCAACCTGCGTCTCCTCCAGTGTCTCGTTGACTCTTTGCCCTCGAGGCCACCCGCAGAGACCTCACTGCGCGATGGGCGTTGCCAGACCCCGCCTCGACTCCACCCATCCTCCTTCGGCCTCACCCCTTCTCTCTCTACAGCTCACCACCATCACCATGCTTTGTGACGCCCCGACTCACTCGCGCCTACCTCCCCCTCCCCTTCTTCGTAGAGGCGTTGTCTCAGAGAGAAAAACGTGTCAAGTCTTTTAAATGTTGTGAGCCTGTGAAAATAACCAACACATTCCGCTACATACCTACCTCATTGTTCCGCTCTACATCGGCCCCACATCCCCACCCTTACCTTCTTCCCAGCTCCCGTCTCCTCTCCAGTTATTTCTTCCCATCTCCTGCCTATTTCACTCCGCCCTATGTATCTCCTCCAAAGCCACAACCTTACCCTCCACCCCGTCTCACACCTCGCCTCTGCATCTCCTCCCCACCGCCTGCACCCGGCGCGTCTCAGCCGCTTTAGGGCAGGGCCCTATAACTCCCATATAACGTGGTGGAGACCATTATGGAGTAGCAACATTATTTGGACTGCAATACCTCTTGTTATGTTTTGTAAAATAGGGAGTTAAGTCAATTTAATATCCTTCAGAACATTTATTTTCACCTTTCAGTTGGTCCTCTGTTGCTAATACAAATTCGTCGAGTTCACGTGCATGACAGAGAAATTCACTTTTAGAAGACATCCCCAGCTTGTGACGACGCATTACATATTGACAGAAGGCTAGTGACACAGCATGTCGGGATCGAGTTGGAGACCTTCGGTTTCACTGTCAGGAGAGTAGAACCTTCCGAATCGTGGCGCGCTCTGCTGCATCACCTTCTTTACAGGAACTAAAACAGGAACTGCTGCCAACGATACTTTAAACGTGCGTGACTGCTGCGTGAGTTCACGGGTCGGAAGCAAGCTCATAATGTTACAAAAGATAACGTCTATGTTCGCGCTTTCTTCAGGCGGAGGTTTTTTATATGTATAGATTTTGAATAATTGAACATTTAGAAGACACTTTTCGTATTTCTCACAAATTACTCAATTTGTAAGCGGGAAAGTTGGCGAGCCTAACCTGCAGCTGCACCCGGCGACACTAGCGCTTCCTATAGTAGCAACCTCGTGCTTTGTCCCCGGTTTTGATGGAGAGTTGCCGGACCCTGCTTTGGGGGCTGCGAGAGCTCCGGTGCGACACGTCTTTGCTTGACGCCCCGCTCGCCATGCGGCTCAGGCGCGCGCTCTGTCGGGAAGAGTTGGGAAGAAACAAACGCAACGCGCCAGGCGCACACGCCGGATGCGATGCGTGTAAACAGAAAGCGGCGGTCAGAGAGGCCCTTCGGCATCTCCGCTGCCCTTCCTGCGGCCGCGGAGGCGGTCGGCAGGCGCCAGGCGTTGGCGACAGTAAATAGAGACATCTTGCAATGTACGAGCACGAAGAGAAGATTACAGGCTTGAAAAACAACGAATTATTCTGTGTGTTCGGTAAGATACAATATTTGAGTTCAAAAATAGAGTTTAATTCATTGGCTGTTACACTTTTCACAAAACTTTTAATTCAAAAGATGTTCAAGATCCAACCAATTTTACTTCATTCGTGTTTTACATTTTGCCTAACACATTAATTCGTTATGTTCCTGAGTATGATATAGTTTATTATACTGATTAACTGTCAAACTGAAGATGAGAAAAATCATCAAAAAATGTCCCAGTTTGCAAGTTATACAAGTTTGCAAGACAACTATCTTATTGTATTTGGAAATACGAGAAAAAATACATTATCTTATGATTTAGTCGAGTAAATATCGGTTGTTTTTTACAGAATCCTCAAATAAATCGTCCATTTTCTGAACAATTCAATGTGCCGGATAGTGAGGAAAAAATACTTCGGAAAACGGAGTACACATTTTTCTCTTTCTGTTTGTGTACAACAGTACCTTGCAATGCCCAAACATGTGCAATCTGATAGCACCGTGTCCAGAAAAGGAGTCCCCGACAGTTCTTGGCTCATGACAGATCTTTGTGAAGCGTCTGCCCATCAACAAGTGCTCGTGATGCAAACTGAAAGAGATGATTCATTGAAGGTAAAAGAGAAAATGTTAGGATCACAAAGGAATTCACACAAGAAATACGCGCTTATAGTTAATGAAAAATATTTAGAACAACTAAAAATCTGAGATGATGAACAGTTTTTCAGATTTTTAGGATGGCAGGAATTAAGAATGAACTTGTTTTGAGTTATTAATACTTGTTACAAAAATGCGTGGTAAATTCTTTTGGAAGGTCTTTTATAGGAAGTGTAAAATTAGTAATGTATGTTTAGGAAAATAATGCAATTCAAAGTACTGATAAAAATGGAGATCAACTTGAAAATAGATCGTGTTTGAATACAATGGATTTCAGTGAATCAATATTTTCGTATCCTA
This sequence comes from Gryllus bimaculatus, assembly GCA_017312745.1. NCBI lineage: Eukaryota > Metazoa > Arthropoda > Insecta > Orthoptera > Gryllidae > Gryllus > Gryllus bimaculatus. Next base: position 949,554 of record BOPP01000127.1, on the reverse strand, counting down.
AACATGTTTTCATTTCAAGCTCTATGAAAAACAAGTTCTGAGAAATCGCTAACGCCAAATTCCAGGCGCCTCGCGAAGCTCTGCAGGTAGTCATAAAGTCGATAGCAAAATGGACCAGTCACTCGAGTCTGGATTACGATTCCTTCAGTTCAAGGTCGTTCTCCCAAACATCCTGGTTCAGTCTCGGAGGCTAGCCAGATCATCGCGCAGAAGATATACAAAGAGTATCGAAATTAAGGAGTAAATCTACAAGGACATTTAGTTAATAGTTACGGATATTTCAATATTCAATCTTCTTTCTCCGACGGTGTTATTGGGCCATTCGTTTCTTGACCTAACAAATACATACTCGCGGATCTACTGCAGAGTTATAAGGATATTGAGAAGGATCAGAATATTGGCCACTCTCAAAATTAGGAGCGAGTGCAGGATGGTGAAGAATCGCATGAGGTCCTTCATGTTGCTCAACGTTCTTCTCTTGGAATTGAGAAGAGGATACGACAAAATTTATCAGAGTGACCAGTCTAGAATTCTCATCGAGACAACATTACATAGGTGTCAAACACACGCTTTCTACAAAAAGCAAACGTAAGACCTCTTCACTTTCGAACATCCATTAACAAACTCAAACACAACCGGCTGTATTATGTAAAAATATACTATTTTAATTCCAGTTTAATATATTATGCAAAGAAGGTGAGTCATGAAACTGAAAGAACACGATCACCATCTGATGCAGTACGAAGAAATTCTCGCCCTATTTTCAGACGACGCCAGGGTCTTCTTCGTCCTACGTGAGCGAGGTTTCAAGTGACCGTGTTTACCAAACAAAGCAGTTGCGACATGCCAACATGGGGCCCTTCTGATAAAATCAGAGAACGGGTATAACTGTTCGTTTTTTCTTTCCGAAATGAGGTCGCATTCGGGACGCCGCGTTTCTGCAAGGTTGTCACATAATACTTTACGAAATAGTCTCGTCCGTATTATAGAGGACAGTATAAAACATTTATATTTTAGAAACAGTTTTTTTTATTATAAGGTAAATATAATAAAATATTATGACTTTTAGAATCTCATGCATCGCTTGCATGGAGCGATCCAGAACATTAAACAGAAGAAAATGAATCCTCTTTTCAAGAAGTATCTGCAAAATGATATACGAAATAAGAAATGTTAACCTTTTGACATTCGCGTATGGAATTTTTGTAGAACATTTTGGAATTAATAACTTAATTTTTGGGTATGAAACGTTCCAAAGCAACACAATCAATTATGATTTGTAGTAGTATTTCTCATGTCACAGGAATATGTTTGGTTTTTGTCTCATCCATACCGTATGAAATTTTATCGATATCCATAAACAATGAATCAAAAGATTCAATACGTAATCGCAAGCATCATTTAAGAAGAGATCAAGATCTGCAAACATAACATCAATACTGTCTAAATGCACAACATTCAAAATTACTACTAAATTCTTAGACATTAGCCGCAAGTAAAATAACAAAATCGTTAGAACACTAGTACCATGCTGGAAGATAATATCAGTTACACTCTAATTGATTAGTTATGTCAACCATTTTTTACAATTCTCTGAACGACGTTCTTGCCTTTATTTTAATAGGTAAATCAACCACATTAAATTCAGTTGAAAATATCTGTAATTGATTTATATTAAAATGATCTTGGAAACACGAAATTCTCTTAGGATAGTCTGGATACTAATACTATTAGTTTATTACAGAGTTAGACTCGAAAACGATTTTCTTACAATACTAGTGGTAATGGAGAAGAAACACTTCCGACTAAATGAAAACTCCTTTGGAAGTCGAAGCTCATGAAAAGGCCGACACATCGATAATCTAAATCTCATTGTTAAACACTTTTTACTTGAAGTATCCTCATTATCCATACCTAAAATATTTAATAAGGGGTCAAGCAACGAAACAAAGTAATTCATTGGTTCGTGCAATGCTGATCCTCTTTGCAAAGTCACAATAGAACCAGTCGTGTAGAGACCGTCTGAGACGCTATCATGACACATTTGACAGCTTACTACCACAGTTACACAACCATTTTTCTTGGATATATACAACACCATCTGACTGTTTCGAGCAATAACGTTTAATAGGTTCTTGCTATATTGAATTTGAATGACCTCTAAGATATCGTGGAGAAATAAAATAAATTGATTGAGAACTCAAATTTTTCAGCTTCCCCCATATTAGTGTGTTAAATGTCGTAGCACTGCAAAAGACGCCAAACCAATTCCACGACAGTAATGAAGATCGTCCAATATCCCGCAGTAACCGACCTAGGCCGCAAAGCGCCACGGAATAACAATCCGAAACGCTACAACTCGTTTATCGCCTCTCGCTCCTCGGGCTCTCCTTACGAGGCGTCGTCGCCTGGGCAGGGGACAGCCTTGGCGCAGAGACAATGCAAGCGCCTGCGATTAGCCGCACACTACTCCTCCGGGCGGCGATGGCCTACTTGCGAAGGGGCGCGGCGGCCCACTCGCGTGTGTGCGGGCTTCTGCGAAAGCTCCTCTTTTCGCTGCCAACGAAATTGCACCTGGCAGAAATGGATTGTCACGAAATGAAAATGGTTGATCTCATCGAGGTCTGAACCTTCGGTTAGTCAGCTCTACTAGCTGAGGTTTGGGATCAATCATTGCATTCGTGATAATTTAACAATCGTATAGCGATCAGCGATATCATGTATACTGCAAAATTGGATTAATATTATCGTTTATTTTCACCCTTCATTCACTTTGTATCAAAATTAATCGTCGCCACATGAAATAAAAGTATAAAATATTACATCGATATTCTTCTTTATTTCATATTTTAAAAATAACTTTGAATAAAACCAAATAAGTCTGTCTCTGAAAAATACATTGAATTGGATTATCTTCCTATAATCCGCATTTCGTTTAACTACTTCATTCATTTAGTTTCAGGAATTCAATAAACAATATTTAGCTCTCAATGGAATGAACATTTATATTGTAGAATGATATAAAGTTTATTATTATAAAGTTAATAACCAGCGAATGCTACCTTAAACCGTTGAGGATTGCAAAACACTAAAGTTTGTGAAAAAAGAATTGGAGGAACTGCAATCAACCGCTCCCCTTCCCCTTCTTTTCTAGTCCGCTCTGAATCATTCTTGGAAAATTTCTGATTGTGGTCCACACACACACACGCGCACACAAAAACACTAATGTGAGCATGCGCACTGGAATTTTCACTGTTCTTCTTCCTTCTTATTTTATTTAATTTATTTGATTAATGTACATTGATCAGATAGTGACTGACTTCACGGGTGTTCTGAAAACTTACTTGCTAACTTATATCTAAAAGTTAAATTAATCTCATGGGCGATTATGCCCTCGTGACTCTTCTAATCCGGTTCAATTTCGGAAAATTCTTTAAGGAATATATTGTTATGGTTCTTAATTTATTTGTTATTGTTTTGACGAAACGGTTCTGAATAATTTGTCTTTGGGTTGAGAATTAGGAGTGAATGAGCAGATTGAGTCACCACAACCATCTTAGGACAGTTTTTTTTGTAATTGCAGAGATATGTGGAAATGGGGTTTTCTGAAAATTATAGATTTTAACTGCAGTAATTTTATTTTTCATGTATAGTGTTTGGTCTAAATGATGTGTGCACTTTCACAAATTATATTTATTTGGGCCATAATAACATGTTGAAATAATTTACAAAACTACGAAGGAGTTTCTGAAAACTTATATTCTAAACGCAATTCACTAATGACGAATAGCGCGAAATTAAATATTTCTAAAGAGCTGTAAAACATTGTTGCACATCACTCACAAACTATACTACATATAGAAGCTGACTACAATTCTGAAAATCTTATTTTTTGCTTTCTTTTTATTGTTGTACGAGTATAAATATAACACTTAATAAGAATATAAGAATGTCGGTACTGCCTATGGAATGCGAAACCCAAAACATAAGATATATGTCATACCATTGCTAACAACTATGACAACGCGTCTTAGAAACATATGAGTACAATAATTAACATATTTGTTCGCACATGTTTAAAAATATATTTCAAACATTATAGTCACCGTCATCGCTAAACGAGAGATCAAATTCCTTTACATAACATAAGCACAGTACGGGTGACTGGCTACACACAGGAAAACAAAGCCATGTGTCAGGTGTGTCCATGAATCGAAGGCCGCCTAACTGTACAAAGATGTAATCGCTACTAGCTACTGATGTAATGTTTCAGTGCCACTAATATTAGGGGTCGCCTATTGGCCTTTCTCCTTGTTTTCTACATCTTCCATTTAAATAATTACGCCTTACGGTACATCGACTTCTATTTACGGAATCGCAATAGAGCTTTCTGTTGTTTTGTTATCGATGACGCATTAAATATCTACGAAGAATTAATTGTATCTACTATAGGCAAATAAAACGGGATTTTGGCCGCGGTAATTATATTTTTCTGAATTATATTTAATTTTTGTTTTTATGAAGCTTACTATGTGATCAAACATGACCTTCATGTTTCAATCATAACATTAACTGTTATTAGTTTTTTTGTTCTTTAGGTTCTTTCTAAGTACACCTGTTATATTTCACCATTACAATCAAATAATTTTTGAAATAATTATTTTAATCTATTTGATTTACAATAAAAATAATTCCCAATTGTTTTGTTGTCTTTTTCAGGTAAGTTGCAGGGCGATTAAAGATTCCTTAAAACTCTCAACTGACTACACTGGTAAGTAGTTCACGTAGTTGTATTCCTTTGTATTACCTTGCTTTCATTCCCGGAGAGTAAGTGAAAGCAGCAAAGCATATTATGGAACGAAATGTATTTTAATCATTCATTCAGATTTTGCTGTCATAATGGACGATGGTCTTATACCGTGAGTTAACAAGAGAAATGGAACATCTAAAAAATTATCATTTTGCTTTACTCTGATTATACTACTTTACCGTGAGTGAAACTATTACATGTTTCCTCCCTTAACGAAAAAATTATATCCCGTTTCTATCACTATCCTTTGTCACCAACGATGAAAGATTAACGAGACTAAAAGAAATTTAGAGTAGATTTTCTGACATTTCAAGTTTCTGTACTCTTTTTCATGCCTTCGATAATTGAAAAAAAATTAAAACTCCAATTAAATTAAAATGATGATAATTGAAGAAAAAAGCAAGTTTCTTAGCATCATGTCTGAAAATCTCCATCACCAAGAGATTTGATGTTTTCCCTGGAAGGAAATGCATCTTAAACTCACCGACGTTTACCTGGCAATTTATGGGATCAGTCGTACGCACGAAGGCCAGGAGGTTTATTGAAAAATGCGACGGCGTGACTGAACGAAGGAGATTTTCGGAAATCACGCGCCGGCTCGCCTCTCTCGCTTCCGAGAAATTTATATAACCGCCAAGATGAGCGCTCAAGAGGGAGGTGATGGCATCGTGCGAAGTTCACAGAACCGAACAAGCGCCCTTCCACGAGTCACGTGGCAGATTTCTCGTGTCAGGCGCGAATCCGCGGGTGATGTAAGCGACATGGCGGCGGTCCCGAGGGCCGGCAATTATAAACAGCTGCGCCTTGCCACATTTTTTCCAAGTACATTTTTGGCAGTATATAAGAATTTTCTAATTTCCCTGTCAGTGGCTCTTTTTTCCTCTTCCTTGGTTTTTGGAGATGCTTTGGAGACGATTACGCCAGTACTCAAGGTTGGAGTGTACAGGTGTGCGTGTTCACATTATCATTTATTTTGTTACTAGCTGGACCAATGCCTAGCCATACATTTGTGAATTGTTTTAAAGACAAAGTACGTTACTAGTTACGAGTACAACTCTTGTCCAGTAATGTGAATATTCATTCATCTATATTGATATCAACGCGTACACATTCAAAATGTACAAAATTGTGAATATAATACGAGTATAATATATTATTATATCAGTAATGTGGGATGTTATAATTCAACTAATAATATGCGATCAACCGGACTAGCTTTGCTTCCGCATTTCTTAGGTGACGTCCCGGAATTCGCTCTCCGCGATGAATGTTTAACACCCTCAAGTTTGAGGAAGATAAAATATATTCACTTTGATTTGCTCTGCTTGTATAGAGACAGTGCTACCAAAGGATTACTATTTAATAAAATGAAACGGGTTACCTACTTCTGACATTTTGACAGCCGTGACCGCGTTTGTTGTAAAGGCATTTCTAATTGAAAGCATCTCATAGAGGCCAATATATTTGGCCTTTCCATACACATTTCGTATCTTCTGCCTATTTTCAAAGTATTCTCCAAGTTATTACCTCTAACGTGTGCCTTCTTGGCATGATAATAAAAGAAACCCAACTGCCGTCTTTTAGGTCTCAAGTCAATGATTATTACGGGAATACCTTAAAATGTTCATTAGATCACGTGCGCCGATGAAAACAATGTGCCAGGAAACAAATGTGTAACTGTTGGCAACGTGAAACCAAAAGTCCACAACGTGTACTTGACCTAACAAAATAACACTGAACACCGAAATTTCCGATTTACCGCTACACAATTTTCGATATTTATATACCAATTTAATGAACGAAAATATTTAACTCATTTCAATATTACCTTATTTTATGTAGCGAGACTCAATCCATCATGCTTGCCCTTCCGTTTGACAACGCACATTTTGCTACCCTCCTTTCACCATCTAGCGGTGAAAGAAGGTATCACTCGGGCGACGAAACAAGAGATTTATGTATTGAGTTTAAAGACTTCTCTTAGGCAAGAAGAAATTTTACATCTAGTAAATCTACAACATAGGACAGCCGGCTTTACCTTTTCTCCAAAGGAAGGCGCACGAAGGATTTTTTCCACATTTAAAAGTTAAGGGCGTGGAGCGGGTTTGAACCAACAAACTTGATTACAACAGCAATACGCTAACAGCTATATACCGCCGAAGCCGCAAATCAGTTCATCGTTCCCATGCCCGCAGAGGTCACGTGTGTAGCGTTCCGACGGGTGTCGTCACCGTCAGCCGGTGACGCCATGTGGGGTGGCGTGCGGTCGCCGCCATCGCCTCCCGCGCGCTTTCACGCTCGGCCGCCTCCGAAGGAGGCGCGGCAGGCGGCGCCGCGCCTCGGGGAGGCAATGTTAAATACTCTCTGGCGCTGCGATTCCATGTGGAGGATGGCCCTGAGGTTACGGCCTGCCGTTGGATATTTGAGGAGTCGTGATACGATGATTGAATTTGCCACCACGAAGTCCATAAATCGTTTAATTAACTAGGCCTGTTTTCTACATTCAGATGTCAGACGTAATGAAAGTGAAACAATGAAATTATGGTAAAAATCTGCGATGAAGATCAAATATCTCTGTGTCTAACGGCTTTCTTTTTCAATTTTAGTTGTACGTGTCGAGCAATAGACTATTTTTTAATTGGGGGTATTTAAATCTCCCGCCTCTGAGAAGCAATTTCTACATTTACTAAACAAATATTGATTACTTAAGATAGTTCCATAATTGATTTTTTTTTATTCTAAACATTGAAAAATTCTAGAAAACGATTCACGTTACCAAAACTATTTGTTAGGGCTACCAGGTAAATTCATACACATTAATGTGAAATGATAATAGCATTATTTACATAAATTCATGGAAAATTAATTGCTATAAAAATCACTCAACGTTAAGTTCATACTGCATTGCCAACCAGCGTCCTTCGTTTTTTTCCGGTATTTTTCATTCTTAAGGACTAAAACCTTGTGTTTAGCTACAAAAGTGTGAGGATAGACGTTCCTCATAACAGTGTGAGGATAGTCGTTCATTGTATAATGCTCAGAAGAAAAACCCTTACGGTAACTTGAAAATAACTCTAATTACTTCACTGGGAAATTATGTGTCTGTAGTTGTCAGTCGTGGGTTCAAGTAAGCCTTTTTTCTGTGTTAAGAGTCTAAAAAATACAAATCTACGATATAATGAAAAGAAACAGTGTTGCAAATTACTGACAACCTTGTAAGTAGTGAATTCATAATTATTGCTAGGTACAACAACTTCATTTACTTTATAATATAGATTGCAAAAATTGTGAATTACATTTTTCTAGTAATGTTTCCATGAATATTTAGATATAAATAAATTTTCTAGAATAAACAATAATAATTTAAAATGAGATATAATTAAACACGGAAAGATACAATAATCTGCATTGTGTTTGTCATAAAGTTTTATAATTCATAAAATATTTTCATTACCTCGATACCATCCTGATAATATTTTTTAATCATTTTCATCGCAACAAGTTGTGAAAAAAGGTATCACATTTTTCGGTCTTGAATGCATAATAATTCCAACTTATTATATTTATATATTATATTTTATAAACGTGTGCCATAGCATTAAGCCGTATCTTTTTTCTATTTTTTTTCAGTTTCCTTTTTTGCTCATTTCTCTTTTTAGTCCTGATGTAGGGACCCTTAGCGACGTGACTTCCCTTCACGAATACAGCTTTCTTATTAACTTACTCTTTTATTATGCATGCATCGGGCGAAAGTTCATGTAGAAGATAATTGCGACAGCGACTTGCACAGCAAGGACCACAGGGAAACAAACATGTGGGAATGGGTACGCTCTTCTCCCAAGAGATGAGATGTAACCTCTTTGCAGGTGGTTCCGCGTCGGTTATTGCGTTCATCATGCACACACTATTCCTTTTGGCCATTCCCAGGAAGCGTGGCAACACGCAAATAGTTTCCATTTTTATTCTTAAATTTGTGTTTTAAATCGTTAAAAAGCATCCCAAATCAATGCAGCAATGAAAACTAGCATAGTTTGCACATTTTGGAATCGCTATGATGACCGTATCTCGGTACTTTAATACTAAATTTTATTATAATTGTATATACTATTGCAAGGAAGGTCCACCCTCGGTGGGAGGATGAGACGAAGTATCACTTTGCAGGTGAACAATTCATGAAAGGCGTTACGTAAATATTATTTTAGAATAGTAAATTAAGATATATTTGTATTAAAATCAGTCGTTTGTGTCAGTATCAAGAATATTGACATACATTTTTAATACAATAATGTCACTACGTACTACTCTTTACAATACTTTAAAATTCAAAATCAGTCTGAACTCACAGTTCACACTACATTTTCCTCTCCATTCAGATGTGATTTTAAAGCATTACCAGTAATAAAAACACCCTTGCTAAAACTCTAATAGAGATTTGAAGAAACTGGCAGGTTGAATGGGGTACTTGAACGTAGTGCGTATAGAAGATTCGTGCCAGTCAGAGAAACGCCATTTCATGGTTGTCAGAAAAATAACGTAATGGTCACAACAAGCCGTTCTGCAGATGACACGTCGCATTGCGGATGTACGTACTTGTAGCGATGCAATCCAAATTCCGTAAGACAACCAAATGTCACCTGACCGTTCTCTCACGACAGCAGAAATCACCTTTTCTTAGCATTACACGGCAGGACTACTACTTGGTAGCAATAAAATATTTTGAACGACCAATCTACATTTACTAATCTATTATTGCTCATCATTTTGTCATTGTTACCAGTTGCTTTCCTGAATCTTTATTAATGTTTCAAATTGTACGCGTCCATTTTTCTAGAACTGTAGTCGTTTTTGTATTAACTTATTGTCCCTTTTGATTCACCTTGGTAGCTACTGCCCGTCATCAGGATTTACGGGTATTCTTCTTGATTATTTACAAGCCAACTTTAGAGGAAATTGAAAATTTCTCATCAATGCACCTTTGATGATTCTCTTTTATCAAAGCTTGCATTTGCTCAGGTGATTGAAAGACGCCTAATCGAAGAAAAATAGACGGATTCAATGCCAAATCAAGCCTGAGTACTTTCAAAGCAATGTAAACGTCTTTTTTCGCAATACTTCTGTGATTTAAATTTGTAATGTTCAGTTTATTTTAGTGTTCTGTTCATATTTGTTTTGTTTTTTACAGACACGCAATGCATATGTAATTTTTATAAATTTAGTCAGAGTCATATGGGGTGAGAAAGAAGTTTACCAAAAGGTAAAGTTTATTACAAAGAGCCTTGATCGGCTAAATGAGAGTTAGCCGTTTGATTAGTTTTTACACTAGTAGTACAGATGTTAATCGTTCGAAAGGTAATAAAGAACTAGCATAAACGAAGTTATATACTATTTGCTGTAATAAGAATATGTCATAAAACATTTTACCCCGCGTTGTCTCAAGAATAATGTTATTAATGCCGTAAGGTCGTAGCTATATCATGACCGTTTTGATTAGCTCAGCGAGTCCGTTACTTCAGGTTATGTTGAGGGAAACAATACGTGTTGTAAAACGTATGTCTCCTCACCTAAAATCTCTAACAGCTAAAGATGTTTGTTTCCCGCACTCTCTTCCCTCATAGTCAAATTTATACATTTCATTTTCCCATTTTGTTCATGCTATGTTCATATCGCAATAAAAAAACAGATGCAGTACCTTTGGTCTCAGCTTTTTCTAAGCCTACGCGAGGACTAATGTTGCAATTTTAAAATAAAAAAATGTTAAATAGTGGGATAATTTGAGTTTGACAATTTGAAGAGTAAATTTTAAAAATTTTTGGAGTTTTAAGTGCGAGGTTAAATCTTTGACTTCACGAAGATATGAAATCATGCGTTTCTGTTTGGTATGATGTGATTTGAATATCCCAATTAAATTAATTTTTTATTTAACTGCAATAAATTCATGAAAAAATGCCTCTTTATCGTCACCAGATCTTTCTAACCCTCTGATAATTCCAATACTTTTTATTATTTAAAAAATTCGTTAAATTCAATAATTCTATTTCCGAACAACTATGTTTATCAATTATCAATTTAATTAAATTTAGCAAAAAACCTCTCTTTGAAACCATTAGATAATTCTAAACGTCCGATATTTAAAATAGCCCTATAATTCGAAAAACTATTTACTCATTTCCCATAAGCATTCACCACCACCAGCACAGACGGGATGCCTTATTACCGCGCCGTTCCAACTGTTGGAACACCGTCGCGTCCTTTCGCGCCTGGAGGCCTCGATGGCAGCCGATTAGGGTGGCGCGCCGGGGCCTTCGGCGGCTGAGTAATCGCCGCGTGGACTTCCTGCGGCGTCGCGGCGCCGGCGTCGCGGACGCGCATCCGCCGCGGGAAGGCCGTGGCGGGCACCCAGTCGCCATTTGCGCGCCCGCGGTAACGGTCGCGCGCCGCCCCGGGAGCGTTGCATAAGCCCCGCCCGCTCGCCCTCCTCGGGCCCGGAAGGCGACCCCGGTTCCTTTCCCGTCCGCGCGTTGCAGTCTCCATGTTAGGGCATCGGGCGAACCGGACGGCTGCTTAGATATCGATGATGGGGTAATGAGGGAGATATGGGGATACTGTGGCCATCCTGGAATGAAGTAAATGGAGCCAGGAAGCATCGGGAGGATCAATTATTCAGGAAACTTGTTTGGTCATATTTAAGACCAACCATTTCTTGAAAACTATTTCATTTATTAAAACATTATTGAAATTGTTATTAAACAATAATGTATTTGTACAATTAAATTATTGTATTTGTTTCAATATAATAATGTAAAGGAATAAAACATAATAATGTTTTAATAAATGCAATAGTTTTCAAGAAATAGTTTACTTTAAATATGGTCAAATAAATTTCCTGAAGCACCATCAGGATATGGATATCTCGTTACATAAGGCTCTTTGACAGCAAAAATACGTCTGAGAGACTATCTGTTTTAAGCATAGAGGCGTGTAGTAGTTATCACGCCTCAAAGAGCTTTGTGTGGTGGTCGACAAGCACAGCTCAGTGAAGGTTTTCTTCTAAAAAAAGTTTTAACTGCATTTTCACTTCATCATCATATTCATCATCATTATCTTCTGTTCTTTTCTCTGACAGTATAACCACTCAAGGTTAGTTGGTTGGCATCAAAATACTTTTTCTTGTACAATGGTCCTTATGAAAATTGATAATCATCATATCTCTCGGCACTAACGATGGGAATGAGTATAAAATGCAATAAAAAATAGAGAATTTCAAAGAAAATCTCAGAATTACCTTGAACTACGGTTGGTAAATGATCATTTTAGAACGATATATTGAAACTTTGTCTCGTCTCGCCATGTGAAATCTATTGCCATCGCGCGACGTATTTACCCTACAACGCGTAAAATGTGTGAATGGTGTAAGTTTCTTCAGTTGGCGAGCATTTGTCGGTTGTCTGAACCTTTTTGAAAATAACCCACTTTTAAAATCATCTCCTTCCCCAGCGACTTCCCACACAGTACATCAACACTTCCCTCAGCATCGTTCACACATCGCCACATATTGCGTCGTATAGTATTTGGTTGTACCTTAAGGAGTCGTGCGATGTTACGCCTCCAGCGCACACGGCATATCTTTAGAGGCTGTGCGCCGGGAATATGTTTACTGCTGAGGATGACTCGGCGTCACGTGCTCTCTCCGAAAATAGTTGTCTGTTTGAACATCTCCTTCGGTAGTGGCTTCCCGTTCTCTCCTTCAGTATAATCGTACTCAAGTCACGTTGCGACGTACGGAGTCGAATGGAACAGTGTGGGATCCTGGGATGTTAGACACAGCACGCACAGAATATCTTTAGAGAGAGTGCGCTCTGTGTGGGAGTTGAAGATGACACAACTTTGTATAATTTATTTTCCAATACCATACACCTCAAACCATTCTTTTCGAAGCGATCAACATAAAATATTTTATTCGACGACTCCCCATCAGCGTCTAGTAGAAGTCGCGTTGTGCCATATGGATTCGGATGGCAACGCGTTGCTACAGGAGAGACCATGAGTCATTTCGGATCTCGGCGTTTGCGAGTTATCAATAACGAGGGCGTTCTCGGTATTTTTTTTCCTTTTTATTTCACGTATCTAATACTGCTTGGATTAGTTGCTCTTCATTGTGGATATATCGTCCATTCCTTGCACGAGACATCAGGTATCTCTCTATAATCTTAAGTGACACGTGGCGACCTTTCCGTCCTGTAGCCCTTCCAATTATTTTTTTCAGATTGGTCTACGATGCGATCTCCATATCACAGCTGCCTGACAAAGTTCGGAAGTCTCTTTCAACCAAACTATTTTTCTACGTTGAAAAGCTAAAATGGCCTGTAAGCTCTTTTCTGCTTTTTAAATAACTGGAAAGAAAATAGATAGCGGATGGATTGCAGGTGGGAGTGCGTGTCATGGGCCTGCAATAACGAATGAGGCATTCACTCACAAGATATTATGAAATCAGCCATGCCTTACGCAGAAACTAATACGCGCCCTCCGTATGTTGCGTGCCGTTTCTAGTATATAATAGGTGTCTTGGAGAATGTAAGTTGTTGGTGATGACACGTCTTTGATTAAGATTTTGCGAAAATTTCATAAGCATTTCTGCCCCGCTTTGACGACGTACTTCCGCAACACCTGACACTAGTGGTATGTCATAACATGCCACGTATACAATATGGAGTTGCATCTTAAGGAGTCGTGTCTCAGCCTGCAGGAAAGTACGAGTACATACAATATCGTATCCAGCAACCCGCGCGACGAATCTATAATTAGTACGCCCATATTAAATGAAAATTGTTAAACACGCATCTTTGTATAAAGTTCTCCAGAAATAGCTACAGTGCACCGTATTTAGTTGTCAAAGTACGTGCACGGAATACCAACAATGTGGGTGTGCTCGGTACATGCAAATGGGCGAAGGTGAGGTTTCTCCGAAAATAGCTCTCTGCTCAAACACGGCCTTCGGATGGTCCCACCCATCCGCTTCACACGAGCCTTCCGACAGCGCCGTGCACAGGTCGCCTTGCGTCACACGCAGTCGCTGACGTCCTTGCGAGGTGAACGCTCGGTTTCGTAGAGTGTGGAGCCGTAGTGCGTTCGGTCGAAGCATGCGTGCATGTGTACATGAACATTATCTGCCAGAAAGGGTAGTAACACAGATTATTTCAGCCTTAGAGTAGAGCGATACCGAGCAATTGAGGTAAGGTAATACAAATGTGGAAGAGTCTACTATTAGCCTGAATTACACATAACACTAGTGTTGTATCATTTAATTAATTGTTTAATAATAATAATAATAATAATAATAATAATAATTTATAATTTAAAATAATATTTATTGTTGAAACTAGTGTATTCTTGTGGCTTATCTTATCTCTCATTTAATATAATTTTGAACTGCCACTGTATTATTTCCAATTAAAGTTTAAATGATGCACTATTTGTATTATTTAGAGGTTTCTTTTAATGCGCCGAGATCATCATCTTTCCATCCACCAATACTCTCCCAAAACGTAGAGTCGCGTCTCATACCTAAGCACACACGACAAATCTATAATAGCAACGCTCAAAGAATATGCAAATTCCTGCAGAGGATACGATTTCGTTTAAGGTTTCTCCGAAAATAGTCCTGTTCCTACCCCACCTTCGCGTCCGCTCCGTCAACGCCCTCCCACATCGTCGCGTCCACTCCTTACGCCGTATGGTGAAGTAAGAAGTCGTGTCGCGCCGTGCGGGGTCGTGTGACGTCACGCGACGCGAGCGAATCGGTGCAAATCGGGCGAGCGGAAGCGCGCAGGGGGGAGGTGGAGGGGGGGGTCTCCTCGTTGGGCGGCGCGCGCGTGACCGGAAGCGCGGGGTGTGGGGGTGTTCCGGTCGGACGCGCACCGCTGCGCTGGCCCTGAGCTCCTCCTGGGTTCCCAGCCCGCCCACAGCGCGCCACGCGGCGCGGCGCGGCGATGGAGGGCGCTGCTGGATTGAGACATTTCGAGACCCTGTCGTGCGTGGAGGTCTTCAGTAAACCTGGGCTTATCCCAGCTAAAACCGAGGCTCTCATGATATGGTGTTCACAGACGGGCATTCTGGGCATAAACTCAGTTTTGGTACCAAGGACCCACAATTTCGGGAATCTGATAACATAATATGCTAGAGGAAGTAATTTACTTTATTTTGAAATGGGATTTACCCACTTTTTGTGTATCAGGACCCCACGAGATACGAGATTTTCTGTCAAAAAATAGCAGTTTTTGGCGAATAATTTCGTAACTTTCTTTATACTAAGTTTTCACTCCCAGCGCAATATAAATTGATGAAGTTGTTTATCACAATCTGAAAGTGACAACTAAAGCAAAAAATATCAAAAATAAACTATTTTTTGAGGAACAACTGAAAATTATTCAATTCAGAAAATTGCTAATTTTCCTAGAGTGTGTGACGGTATTGACAGCGCCCATGCCGGATCGTTGCAACAGCAAAAACCAATTTCAACATTTTTCTGTTAATTTTTTCGGTAGATTATAATGTGTTTTTGTTTTTCTTTGAATGCTTTGGTTTCATTAGGACTGGGATAATGCGAGTGTACTGTATTGTAGTTATTCTTCCCTGATAGAGTTCTTTGCAGTTATTTCCTAAGTGAGTGATGTATGATAATAAGATGGGCTTATGACACTAGTCGCTAACCTGGTTGCCTGAGAGCGACAGGTAACGTTGAGCAAATGATGGCGGTCTGCAGAAAAATGAACATTATTTGCATTTTGTATAATTGATAATTAAGGCAAATATGATTGTACTTATTTAAAGCTAGAAGCAGGAATCAAATTCTACACTGAAATTCTTAATACTTAAATACGATGCTATTATTTTGAAAAAATTAAGCAATGTCTTTGATTTTACAATTAAAGTAATATATTTAAACATTTTATTACGTCTAAATACGAATTTACGATTACGATTTTGTTAAAGTTAAATAATTTCTATAATTTTCTTTCACTAAATTGGTTCATTCGTAAGAAAGTAGATCGTTCTTATTATTTTATACATCTATTTATCCTTTTAAAACTGTCAAATTAGAGTTATACGAATTGTGAATTTGGTGGTCTGTGGGGTCTATACGTTTGACTGATTCTTGGCTAAAAAGACGTGTGTAATGAAATGTACGAAAAAATTGAACGCGTACGTTTTTGTCACTTTCGTTTCGCAGAAATCCATTTCTGGCACACGAGATTCGTAGGTGCGACTTGAGTCTGTCGAAGGAGTTCGGAAAAAGCCATTTTTTTAGCTCCACTCGTGGATAAACTGACTTACCAGTTATGTATAAAATGTCACCGACTCACAGTACCAGAAGCCGGTCTCCTTACTCTGCATACTTTCGCGTTGCAAGGAGTATTTTTAAATAATCTAAATGCTCCTTGCAATGCAAATTTTATTCAATTTGTCTGCATTTTCAACAAGTGACGCCTAAGATGTAGACTCACAAACTGATTGAACATTTTGTTTGATTTTGTTATTAATATGCACATAATTAAATCTTTTGTTTCAGCCTAACTCTAAAAATCAAAGAAAAATAAATCAGTATTTCAAATTCATTTTTATAATCCAACCAATCCCGATTTTTGGGTTTGTTTATTGTGTTCTTAAGGAATACAACTAAATGTTTGCCTCACGGATTCATCGCAAACTGATCGCATCATTCTCAAAATTCATCGCATCAATTGATTCAATTGATCCAATAATATAAAATAGTTCAAATTTTGCATGTAATTCAGAATTTCGTTCTCAACGTTTCTACAAAATTCTAAATTTACAGGGTAAGAATTTCCAATTTTACCATTGCCAGTAATTCATTGTCTTAACAATAATGCAACTTTTCCTATCGTACAAATTAAGGTATAAGTAAAATCAAGATCTAGTTGATTCTGCTTAAAAACAATATAGAAAATATTTTATTACACTCTGAGCATCTTTCTACATTAGTTTTACTTCCATAAAGAGCACAGTATATAGGTTTCTATATACACGTACAAAGCTATGCAACCAATGTACATATAAATCTGATCGGCGTTGTTTGAATAATAATTTTCTCTGAAGGCCAAATATAGTTTGAAGTGGTTGCAGAGAGAAAGCCGTAAAAGTCTGAATCATGAGCACACCTGTCGTGAACGAAAAAATACGAGAATGACGTCAATTTTAATCACGTCTTTAGAAGTCAACTCACGTGTAGTACTGCTGGTCGCCCCTGTAATGTATGAAGTATTTTGATTTTATGGTTTGCAAAACCTATCTATTCAGCAGGGCAATTACCCTCATTTTGCACGTCGTATCAACTTTTCATCAAATACAGACGTCCATGTGATTCATCTCATTTGCAATCTAGTTCCACGTGCGTATCCCAACATATTTTCGTAATCGCCCACTAATAAATTCACACACTTCATTATGTAGATGTAGTGGTTAAACTCCCTAATGGAGTTAATTGATTGATTGGTGTTTCCGGACACTTCAGGTATTTTAATTATTATTCCCGAATGTGTAGTGCATTTTTTGTTGCGGGAGTAGCGAGATACAGCGTCGACTTACACGTCGGCGTCCGGGAGTTTCCCAACCAGGTATCTCCCACCAGCGGGGCACCGCCCCAGGCGTGACCCATTTGTTAGGGACTGCTCCGGTATTCGCCTGGTGCTGATCGGAGAAACCACGGAAAACTACCGATGAGAGCAGCCGGCCGCTAGAATTCTCAGCGGCTGGATAAGGGCTAGTTATGTAGCTAGCCCTCAAGGGAGGCGTTTGTCTCGCGGGGCGTGGGGGAGTGACCTCTCCGCCCTCGAAGGGTCGGCGGACGGTGGGCGGTTACAAGAGTGACTGAGGCCAGGCAACGATTAACTGATTTCATGCAATAGACACCCTATGCGTATGGTGCTTTGTGCTTAAAAAGCGTCAACTGACACGGATACCGAACGCGTGGTGGTACCACATTGGAAGATGGATGGGATGTTGGTACGTAGCAGCATACAGTAATTATGGAGACACAGCAGTCAATTTTTTTTTTACTTTGTGAATGGTGGACAGATTTTTTATACGGCGGTTTACCTATTTTACTTAATTCTCAACTAATTTTTACATTCACTTTTAATAGGGATGAGTTCATGCCACAACAAATGATCTACCCGTTCTTTCGACAGTCAAGAATAGATAGGGTGGAATATTAAGAAGTCACACTAAAATTGTATGAAAAGTGTACTTTGCGTCTTGCAGTCTGCTATATAACTGCATTAATGCCGTATTACTGAAAATAAGCCTGGAAGAAAGCATACGCATTTACGACCATCTTCTACTTTTAAGTGACTCCTGTGGTGGTTTTCCGTAGATTTCTACTGTACGTTTGAATGTAAGGGATGTTATTGATGGTATACGAAGTACTATGAGAAGATAGTCTCGTCCTAAGCACAGGCTGTGAATATTCTTGTCTGACGCAGTGGTGGAACCTGCAGCCTTCAGTTGCGTGGCACTTCAATGCTGCTGGAAGCTTCTGCAGCACCGAAGTAGGTCAGACGTTGCATATTTGAATGCAACAACGCAGTATGCCCCTCGGGTTCAAAAGAACATTCAGTAATAAATTAAAAAATGGTTCGTATCTCCACTTCATTGAATAACTATCCGTAATTACGGAAAATTGAAATCACATGTTTTGAAGAGGAGGCATCCTACATTCACAAATATAGGGGAAAATGTATGGACATTATACGACTAATAACATAGCAAATGCAAGACATTGTACACAAAAGCACTTTCAGTCTAAGATTCTCTATTGGTTTCATGTATGAAAATGGACGAATACCACAGTGGAGCGGATATACACGGGTACAATCACGGAGATCTCCCAAACTAAAACCCCACGTTTGCAAACACAGGCATTGAATTGTGTTCCCTATTTTGATTTCACATCAATTCGCAGGAAATTTTACCTCATTTTTGAAGTCACTTAAATACACCCTCAACTATTACGACGAGGCGATCCACCCCTTTTCCAGCCCAGTTCGTACCGATTGCGTCCTACAAACGAGCGTTAACGAATGCGAGACGTTGCATACTAGTACGCAATAACGCATTCTGTCCCGCTCGCTCTTCCGACAGTCACGGATGGAGGGGGGCGGCGCGGAAAAGAACCCGCAATTGAATGGAAATTACGCGCCGCACCGTCTCCCGCGTCGAGCGAAGCATTCAATTCAGAAAATGCAATATGCATGCTTCCCCGCGGCCGCGCGCTGCGCCGTGACCGCACAAGGGTCTCCTGATCGCCGACTTGTCGCGACTGAAGGCGGCGGCGGCGGCGGCCTTCCCGTTACGTGATGCACGGCAGAGACCCTGCCCTGAATCTGCGCAAGGGACGCCGCTGCCTGCTAACGGCTGCGCGGGGGCGACCCGAGGCCTCTCGATCGGCTCAAATGGGGAGAAATACACGACAGGAAATACCGGCAAGGGTGACTCAGGGCATCGACTGATGTCACACCTGTACCTTTAACCGCGGCGTACCAGGGTTTGAGCTTCGACGGTGACTGTATTTTCGTAACATGGCTAGGTCGAATTTAGCCGCTGTCTAGAGGAGAATTCTAAGGACCACCTGTTCCGATCGGTAGTTTTCGGTGGTTTCGTCGATCAACAGACGAATGCCGGAGCAGTACCCTAACAAATGGGCCACGGACCGCGCGGGATCTTTCCTATCTCTTCCTTGATCAATCGTCACCACTTACACACCCAAGGACTACACTACCACACATGCCGGGAGACCAGTCGGGAGTGTGTCGCCACTGACGCGGTGCTCCGCAGGTGGGAGATATCTGGTTGGGAAAAACCACGCCTGCCGACGTGTATACTGGCGCCGGTTCTCGCCATCTAGAGGAGGAAAGATCACCGCCACCCCCGCGACATACAATCACTACGCTTACGGAACTAATAGCAGCAGATGGCGCGCTTGTAATCACTAATTATTGAATAAACGACTGAAGTTGTTGGAAAGCTAACCATTTATGAAAATTTTACAAGGGAAGCAACAATGTTGGCATCATAAGCCATTGAGTATTAGCTCAAAGCAAACTAAAATAAATATATCTAATCAAATTACACCGGAATCGAATGAAAAATGCACATTTTGCGCTTTCCGTCATGTTTCTGATGACGATGTTGACGGGTAAAGTACTCAGAGTGTAGGCGAAGAAGGTGACATTTTGGCAAACTCCGTTTTTCCACACAGATCCCCTAAGTGATGCTCTGGTGAGACTATGACTAACAAACGTATTTTTCGTCTCGACCATTTTCTAATGAAATCACCACGATCAGCACCCTGAAACCCAATGAAGTCCACTGCATGATATGTTGCGCTATTAGCAAACAAAATTTCAATTGCAAATATTCACCGATCGAAAGAATGCATGTTCTTCTTCATATGACGCACCGTGCCATATCTCGGAACCCAGGCACGAGCCGTGCGTGGGCGAAGCGTGCGCCTGGTACGCGCATCACGCGCTGACGCCGAGAAAGTGGCGGGGCGTGTAAGCGTTTCATATTTCGAGCGCTCGCTCTGGCAAAGGGTTTCTCCGGAAGAGGCCTCCGCGATGCCTCATTACGTCACAAACACGAAGTATGACTTCTCCAATACGAAGCTGCATTGGTGCCGAAAGTGTTCATGAAAAGTTGAAAGCCGCATCGGTTCACTTTTACCGAAATATTGGGAATGAACCCAGCACGAGCTTTAAGAGCTTTCTAGCGTAGAATGTTGGAGAAATTGATATTTGTGTGTTTAGACATTCAGAGATGGTTTATATAGTAGAATTTTGTTTATGTTCTCATAATTGGTTTGATTTTGAATTATGGATGTACAAAACAACATCGGAAAAATATTTGAAAATCATACTATGACGGTCAAACAGTCTCGCAGAAAAACTTGTTTATCACAGTACCATGCACATTTATTACAATAGTTACATGCATCGAGTAAGTTTTGTCATTTCGCTGTACTGTAATTATTTTTATTGTTCTTCCTGTTTCTAGTCATGTTTACATACCAGCAATTTTATTGTGACACATTGTGCATTTTACTGAATTCCAAAGAAAAAACATACATTGCGGAAAACGTTACTTCACGATCTCAAGACAACATATTCCAAAAAAGGAGACGAAAGTCGCAAGTTGAAGCAAACGTTCTTTTTGCCGTAGAGCGCGCGAGCTACCAACTTAAAATTAGCGGAGTTCGATGTCGAGAGGCCTTAAATTAGACTCTGGAGCGCAGAAAGACTCCGCGGAGTTTGCGTTTCGTTTCCCGCATTCGTTTTCGCACTCTCCGCCCCCCTCCCCTCCGAGCCACTCCATCTCCCACCCCCCACGCACAGTTGCGAAGCCTCTCTCTGCAGCCGTTGCCACGTCTTGCCTCCATTGTTAGCTCGCCTCCTACGCCGCGCCTCAATTCTAACTCTTGCCGCCGAAACTCTGCACTAAGCGTCTCTTTAATTCGATAAAAGTTCCTTGGGAAGAGAGTATATCGGGGTGAACGGTATTTTAACAAAGCTATTTTTTTTATCTCTCTCACTCAGTAAACATGGAAACGGCAAGACTTTCTATATAATATGTAAAATAATCGTGTACTTGTACATTAAAAGTCTCACAGATCTGTTGTTAACAAGTTTCTACCATCTAAATAAAATACTTATTTTTGTAAAAAAATATGATTTGATTCTGAAATTGCCGTTATCGGTAGTCGTACAAATATTTTTCCTCAACGCTTCAGCGCAACTGCTCAAGTCATGACCAGACATGACCTGATGCCAATTTTGTAATACATTTTTTGGCCCCGTGATCTCTATCCAAGGGTCTACAGTACTGTAACTCTCATCTCTTCGTATTTACACTACTATAATGAGCTCTCGAAAATTTTCCCGTTTTCCTTTTCATATTTAATCCGTCCCATCGAAAGAGAAGAGCGGAAGTAAGTGGGAGGATGAGGAGGCGACATGAGGACGGGAATTGTGATGACGATGGCCACTGAAACGGGGGCTGGGGCGAGGCCAAGAGCGAGAACGGAGACGGGACGTCGGCGGAAACAGAAGCAGTGGAAAAACAGACGACGACGATGACGAAAGCGAAATTGATCGCGATAGCGACCGAGAAGGTAAGCCTTCGGCGAGGACAGAGGTAGGCACTGATAGGAAGAAAATAATTAGGACAACAGAGAAAGGGAGCTAGAACGAGGGGCGTTCAGATAGCCTGTGAGGACGAACGGAGAAAAATGATGTGACGACGAGAACACACACCCACGCTGAGACGGTGGAGGCGGAGTTGGCAAGGACCGCACGGGCGGCGTTAGTTGCGCCGGAACAGAGCAGGCGGGGAGGGGGGAGCTGGGGCGACTCGGTCGGGATTTATAAGTCTCCGGACTCATTAAAAGTTTCGCCTCCCGCGCGCGGCGCCACAGAGCCCGCCGTCGCCCCGAGAGAGCAAAAATGTCCGCGCGCTTATCTGTCACAGCGCCATTCGTCTCGCGCGCTTCGCTGGAGCGCGAACGTCTGCCGCGGCTGCTCCGCGCACGCGCACACGTCAATGCACGAGCGAAACAGCCAAGAAACAGGAGGCGAAAGGCGATGAGGAAATGTGGAGATTGAGATGTTTAATGACAGTGAAAATAGTGCATCGCTCGTGGACACGACTCAAAAAACACGAATTTCGTGTGAATACACTCTCAAGAATTGCAGATTAGTCTACCTTCCAGCAACAACAGGAGCATATCTTACAAGACAGTATTCCAGCAACAAATGGCAGAAATCTAAAAATAATGCATTTCGATACAAAGTGAAAACTACAAACACATTTATGTCAACGCTTGATTTGTTTAGTTATGCCAATATTGCAGCCCCAAAACAATACAATGAAATGTCTTTGGCATTTTGGGTCAATTGTCTCATTTTCCATGTCGTTAACTGTGAGCCTAGGCTCATATCGGGCCTAGTTAAATTCCCACGCTTAGGGGGGAAGAGATATGTGGACAACATGACGTAATTCCCTTCACCGCAACTAGCAAACCCCGCCTACCTGACGTTTTCTTTGCCACACAACTATATAGAGACGATTCTAAAGGAACGTTAGAACTATTTTGGTCTCGACAGGGAACAGAAACCCGAACCTCACCACAGGAAGCTATCAATGTGCCCATAAGCCATCCTAGAGGGTAGAATATAACTTTACTTATATTATTTATATTATAACGAGAGTTGACGTGATTGGTGTAGTGGGAATAATGGGAGAAAAGGGAGTGTGCTTTGAACGTGTCATTCATTGTTTGTGAATATATTTCAATAATTACAAAAAAATATTCTAGGTTACCTAAGGAGAATACCTGGTAAAGAAATTGCGTCGACAAGGGACTTACCAACTGCTCCAAAGTAAAAGAGTTAGTGAGATAGAAAGGGGAAGAAACGAAAAGAAAGAA
Source organism: Gryllus bimaculatus (assembly GCA_017312745.1). Taxonomy (NCBI): domain Eukaryota; kingdom Metazoa; phylum Arthropoda; class Insecta; order Orthoptera; family Gryllidae; genus Gryllus; species Gryllus bimaculatus. The sequence goes on along the minus strand of BOPP01000127.1, from coordinate 926,245 downwards.
AATGGTGAATTGAGAAGACAAAATACTATTCCTGATTAGTGAATGATGAAAATTAGAGTAAGGTATATATTAGGGTATAAGTATATTAGAGTATAAGAAAAAAATATTTTGTTTAAAGAGATGCAGTGACTCAATACGACGTTAACGATTAAGAAGAATTGCATTAAAGAATTAACGTAATTAAATCGGTAAAATTAGTTACTTTGTGAATGCAAAATTAAAATATTCCATTAAGAATTAGAAAAAATAAATGCGCCATAAAACTAATAAATTAGTTACGAAAATATGAACTACAGAGATATTATTACACAAATTTGAGAATAAAGAAATCCATGTGAGGGGATTCAAAACTTTGTGGACTCAAACTTCCAATCGAATTCCAAAACTGATGCAGGAAACGAAAGTAAGAGAGAGACACCCACAAGAATCCCAAAGAATCAAAACCGACTGGAGCGAAGATACACAAAGTGAAAGAAAGTAAAAGCAAGGCATCATACCGGAGACAGAATCTGAAGTAATTCAAAAATGTATACAAGTAACGATGAAGGAACATTCAAAGGATCATTAAATCGCGTGAAAAAACAAAAATACAATTAAGAGAGCAGAAATTCTAACTGAACATGAAAAACAAAAGCGAATTTTAATGAAACAAAAATAATTCATAGTGAACTATTTGCAAGACGCGTGGAGGGTTTTACTAGAGAACTCTTGATTTTGTAAGCAATTCCTATAGAGTGAAGGATGCATGATATGCAATTACTGAATAGATAATATTTAAATATTCATATGAGCATATGGTAGACGAGATTTTTACTTTTATTGCATTGCAATGTGGGGATCTTGTTATTTTGCCCTTTAATTTTACTTGGGAGCAATCCTACAGCAGGAACCGCCATGGAACGTACACAACCTGAACATGTTTTCAAGGAGGCTGACTTCACCTGAGCGAACAAGGCGATGACAAATTGCTGCGTCTCCTGACGAGTGTGAAGCAGAGGGGCGCAGCACGGCCTAGCCTGGCTTGACCTCCCCGGCCTCAGCGCCTGTGATCTCGCGGAGTCAGCCTTTGATTCATCGCCTTCAAGTTGTCAGATCGAATTGTGCCAGCTGACACGCTGTTGCACAGCGTGTTTTGTATTCAAAGCGCATTTCTCAGGACACTTATCTACGTTTCCCGACTCGGACTTGTTTGAAGTAGCGTTTTGATTCATAATATAAATCACTAATGGGAAAATTATGTCACAGGTACGTCTTTTATGAATTATTAGTCTACGCAAGTAAAAAAGAAATAGTTCTAAGACAAATTGCTGGAAGTTGAAAATCGTCATTTCCTATATATTGCGTCAGAAGATTGACAATACTCTTTCCTTCTAGAATTCATGGTTGGCAATAATCGTATCGCAAACTTAGGTTCTGTAACCTCAAGATTTGATACGTGATAAATATATCAAAAAAGTTTCAATAAAATCTATAATAAATAAAAAGAAAAGAATTTGTAGTTATTAAGGTGCATTTAATGCGAAGAAAGTGCATCTATTTCCGTTAATTTTAACCCGTTCGTCACCAAGAAATACGTTAAAAATATTTAGAACATGAATAATATACACGTTTGTCATTACGTTCACTTAATTCTGAAAATGTCTAATGTCACTTCAATAAAATTGAAAAAGCTCATTTTATCATGTTTAGAGACGGTTACGAATATTCAAAATTTGTCTTCTTAAGAATTAGACATAGAATGAAGAGCCGTTTTTTTTATAAAAACGTGTTCTCAGAAAACCAGTGAATTACTAAAAGTGAAAGTCTGAATTTGTGACCTTACTTTTATTTCTAAAAACTGTGTGCTTAAATGACTTACTTTCGTTCGCAAATACGTTTCCCTCGACAAATGGAGCGACAATTTCTCTACGCCAACATCAACCGAATGCCTAACTACTTGCGAGTCACACTTGCGTATGTACCGTACGTACGGAGAAAGCTTATCAATACAACCATTGATGTATTGGCGACGGTCGCCTGGTCACTTCAACTTTCTGCGACTGCGTTGTGGATTTGAGGTCGCCAAAGCAGCTCCTTTGAAGCAACGGGCGTCAAAGATGTGAAAGACGTGGAATATCGTCACTCTGACGCGCGGTTTTTCGGCACCGGTCGCAGATATGCTGACATCAGGGAGAAAACAACTCGCTTTCAGTCCATTCTCCAACGTGGCCAAAATCTCGGACGTTTGACACAGCAGCATGTGTGAGGGGACAATGGATGAATTGTCGTACACTTGGGCAAAAGTTTCACTCTTATTACTTTCACAAAACATGTCTCCTAGTGAGAACGACATCCCTGCAATAAATTAATTCTGTATCGCATGGCTAGCGTTAACGTTGCTCAAATACAACAGGGCGGTGTGGGTTCCTTTAGCAATAATATGCCTCGTTGCTTAATTTCGGTGAAGTTATGTCGCCGTTGCGGCATGTACTTTGTTCTTTTTGTACTGTGTACGTGCTATGTACATGACTTGCGTTGTAAGCGTTCTTGCTCTGGGAAAAATAGCACGGCGCGACCTCTGTGCATGGCCTGTAGAGCATTTCGTAGCCTCTACAAATGTTTGAGAGGAGGGGAAAGAGTAAGCATTGCACGGGTGACGGGCGCTGTCATTTTGTAAAGTGAGGGCAGCGAAATTCATAATATCTTGCAACTCATAAACCACGCCAACGGAAATAATAAAGTGAAGGAGTTAGGAAATGGAGAATGTCCTGCAAATTTCCCAACTAGGTTTGCAATTTTTTGCCATTAAGATATTCACTTCTTTGAATAATGAAGTCAACTCTGTGACATTTGCTTTTTGAAATTTCTTTATCGAATTCGTTATAAGTAGGAAGCGAAGGCGGTGGCGGAGGTAGAGTCGCTGACGGTGGCTGAAGCTACGGAGGCGGCTGTGGCGATGGCGTTAAAAGAAACATTTTTAAATAAAAGTTAAAGTAATTTCTTTGGAACAGTTTTACACTTATGTGATCAAAGTATTTAAAATTAAATATATGTGATCTGCAATTACTTGAAAATGTCGTGTATGAAATATTTGTCGACGACTATTATTCAAAATCCATAGTTGAAATAAGTTAATTCGAAAATATCAATGTTACCAAGATAAAAAATAACAATTATTTGATGGGTTTCTTTTGGATGTGTATCGTGGCGAAGCGTGTCTCGATGGTAAGTGACATATTCCTTAAAATTTCAATCAGTTACCCTAAATATTTTGAAACATCTGGTCAATTTCGTTTCGTTTTTTCATGTCAGCTAGTATTATCATTAATACTATAAAGTTTCAAAGTTGCCATGCACATGAAGTTGAACATCTAATAAAATTTCATAAGACGCATAATAAAAGAGAGCCCCAACAGAAACACTATAAAAAATCCAGTCCGCAAATAGCGATTGAACGCAGCAAACAGAGCAACAGCAATCGTTACCCATTCCATTCGTTTCCCTGATGGAAGCGAGCTGGCTGTCGCCCAACGGATCGGCTTCTTCTGTAGAGAAGAGTAGATTCATTGATTAGTGATGCCTGGTGCGTCAAATGCCAAGTTCATTAGTTCCGTAAGGGAAGAGCGTGTTTTTTTATCGCGGGAGGTGGCTGCGACAGGCCCCAGCTGAATGGCGTCATATGGCGGGGACCTACCCGTCGACTAGCGAGGTTTTCTCCAATCAGGTACTAAGTGTCCCTCAGCAGGGTACCGCCTCAGCCAAGATAAGCTCTCAGCTCCCACCGGCCTCAAGCGTGTGGGTTAGTAAGATTGATCCCATTTGGCAGGGGACTCAGGATTTTGCCTGGTGTTGTTCGAAGACACCTTGGAAAACCTCCGAACAGAGCAGCCGGCTCCTAGAATGCTCCTCCAGACAGCGTCTGAACTCGACCTAACTATCTAGTCAGTGTCGAAAACCCTGCCACCGCTGGGATTCGAATTGTAGGACCTCCCGGTCAGAGGCAGTGCAGTGACATCAGTTGATGCCCTGAGCCACTTGATGCGGCAGGGAAGAGGAGAAAGCAATCCACCACGGAAGCAGTGTGGGCGTGGCGGGAGGCTACGAGCAGCGCGAGAGCGTAATGGCTGCGGCGGAGGCGGTGGCGCCAACACCTCTGGCGCCGACGGCGGCGGCTGGCGTGCGACGCCTCGCGGCGGCCAACACGCGCACGCGGAGCCTCGCGGCGCAGCCGCTTTCGCGCACGCGACCGCCCAGCGCACGCAGGGCCCGAGAGCAGCCGACACGGCCATCTAGCAGTCGTCATCGTCCATATAGTCTCCATCGCCATCGTCACCAACATTGACACTGTCAACGACGCATTCGACATCGTCATCGTCATCCTTTCCATACCATCGTCATCCTTTCCATACCATCGTCATCCTTTCCATACCATCGTCATCATCGTTATTAACACAATCGTTATTGTCTTATTCGACATAGTCTACTCCATTGCCTCCAGCTCTTTGAGGTTTTCTGGCATTGCATCCACAACAAGTCATCGCTTCTCCCTTTTGAGTCCTCGACTCTCCAAAACGAGAACTACTCATGTCGTATTACAACTGCGAACCCAGCCTTTTCCTTCAACATTAACTTGCCATTGTCAACTCTGCCTTTACAGTTTCCAACTAGTCGTTTCTTTCACATTCGGTATCCTTGCAAACACCTACGTTACCATCATCACTTTTCTCTCCTTTGCCCTTTGCATCCTTTGCCTAACACTGCATCTATCATTCCATCTGCATTGTCATCACAACCACAGGTATCGTATTGAATATCACAAACTTGCTCTCAGCATCACAGTATCACAGTTGTCGACAGAACTGTCCAATATGTTACTTCCTCTACCTAGTACTTCTTACATTGAACTGCCGTAGCCTTCGCTACTGCTGCCACCTCTGCTATCTAAGCCACCGTCCCTGTCGCACGTGGGACTCAGCACCATCTTTCTTAGGCGCTATCTTCGTCACCATTGTCGCCGACCTCCTGTTCCGCCTCCATCTTATTTTCAGTTTTCTTCACACCACAGTCGCTCTCGCCCACTACCGCCGCAACGTCTACTAGTGTCAACCGTCTCTGTGGCCATCGTCACCTCCACCACCTCATCCTGTCGTCGCCCACGACCGCCACCGCCACCGCCCTCTCCCCCGCCGCCGAGCCCCGCCGCGTGGTGCCGCATGGTGCGGCGCGATGCGGTCCGCATCGGGGCCAAGAGCACGGAGAAACCGCCATTGTTCGGGTTGCGCCAGCGACGCCGCCTCCACCGCCGCCGCCGCCGCCGCCGCTCAGGCGCTCGTTAGGCGGGGACGTGCTCGGGCGTCGCGACGTCCACGATGGCAGCGGCTGACGCTACGGAGGCGGCGGTGACGGTGATAGAGGCGGTGACGGTGGCTGAGGCTACGGAGGCGGCGGTGACGATGCTGGTAAAAGCGATGGCGGTGGCGATGGATCTGGCGAATGAGATGGCAATGGAGATGGCGGCAGGAAATGGAGATGGCAGTGTTACAGGCAGCGCTGGTGGCGGCGGTAGAGGTGGTGGCAGTGCCTGTAGCGACGGAGATGACAGTGGGGGTGCAGAGGGGTGCTGTTGCGGCGGTAGAGACTGTGATAGTAGCTGGGCTGTAGCGATGGAGGCGGCGCTGGCGGCGCTGGCGACGCAGGAGGCGGTGGCGGTGGCTGTAGGGAAGGAGGAGGTGGTGGTGGTGGCGGCGGAACTCATGACTCCAGCAACTACGGCCTCGTCGGTGGTGGTGGCGGCGACATGGAAGCCTGATACGGCGGTAATGGTTTCAGAACAGGCGATTGTAGAGAAGATAAAGGCTCCCTGCTTACTTTTGGGTTTGGCGTAATAACGAAGTTAATTTATGAACAGCTTGGTGACGGTTCGTGAGAGTGACACTTTAGCAACCGTATTCTTATTATAACGCGTATACGCGCTAATTGAAAAAGATGGTGAATAGAAACTTACTCATGACACAATGATGAATTTTTCACAGTCCGGGATCAAGTGATAAAATTGTAGACGAAACGTAATATATCAAGATTTTCTAAAGAACCCTCGTTAATCACAGTGTAAGTTCCAAGATTTCGGAGAATTTCACAACTTCACACAACCAAAAATTGAGTGAACGAATCATGAAAAATAGTAGTTGTGTTGACCAAATACAACAGATGAAGAGAACGAAATTGTGTAAGAAAAAAAAACAAAGACTAAGTTCAAAGATGAAACATATGAAATATTTGAAAATTATGATTTCGCACACAATGATATGAAAATTGAAATTATGATTTCGATTATGATTTGAAAATGAAAATTATGATTTCGCCTAAGGATTCTAACCTTCTTTATTATCTTGACAAAAACATAAGTGAAGGGGTAGGAACCCTTATCAATTAAATAATAAAAATGCTTAATTCATCACCTACAATAAGAAATTAAATATAGTAATTTGATGAATGAAGAAAAATAGGGCTCTTCTCTACAAGGAACGTTGTTTCTTTTTATGCTTTAAGGGTAACCTTGGTCTCGTAATTTGAACAGTTGTGTCAGCGTGGCTCCGCATATGCAAGGTGATCTCATTCATACAGGCGAATGGGTGTGTACATGAATAACGACTGCCGAGAAATCTTAAAGTTAAAAGACAATGGTAATAGTTACCAAAGCACAACTGTCCTATGTAGCAATATATCTCAGAAAATGTCTTGCGCGGTCGTCAAGTGACGGAATATTTGCGTTTCTTTGTTTAAACCTTTTAAGTTTTATGTTTGACACACAAGCAAACATATTGTGTTCAGCGTTTTAAGTGGAAGTTTCATTTTACTGTTCGGAGAACAAGAGGCATCACATCACACCGGTACGTAACAGATTAGGTGAAAGAAAATCCAGGCTAACAAATTTGATGACGTAGGATTAACTAGAAGTTGTTCTTCTAAAGTTGTAATTTGTATGTTTAATTGCGAAGTTGTTCATTATCAACGCAGCGCTTGACGTCAACCTTATTACGATGCAACAATCAAGATTTAAAGATACAAAATGTTGAAATGCTTATCCCAACGGTTTTAAAAATCGAAATATTTAAAAAGGCGATATTAAGAGGTCGTTGCCTGTAAAAAGCAGTTTGTTGCACTTTAGTTATGATTTGTGAATAGCGTTGCAGTTTGTAAGTAATAAAAATTCATCGTAGCACTTTACGACTAAAGAAAACATAACCTCAGTATAAAATATTCATAAATAGTTTTTGTAATATAAAATCATTTTTTATGTTTTAATGAAAATATTTTTTGTGTTGTGTGTTGACACATTCTTTTCAAATTCACCTGATATATTTACACCTAACTTACGTTAAAACACTATCTAAACACAAAATTAGGCAACAACTGATGTATTTACCTACTCATTTGACAAGGTATATAAGAATTTATTTTTGAAAAAATTATAAATTGAAGCATACTTTTCATTTGAAGAATTGTAAACAAACATATTAAGAACGATGACATATCTCAGTGTGACTAACGCACGAAATCATGTCATCATAATCTTTGTAAATAGAGACGTTCTCACTGATGGAGAACATCACCAGCTTCCTGCCTTGTAGCCTGTAGTTATGGTAATTTAAGGTGCGACCTACCTTCTTTGGTAGTAGAAGCGTTGGGAGAACACTGTGATCTCTCCCGGCGGTAATACGCTATAACACTCTTCCCGAGTAGGTCAGTCGGCCTTCTTGGAACACAAGCAGATCTCTACTTGGTGGTGCGTATGAATAAACAATGAGACTCTGAATCCAGGAGAGAGCAACATTTCTGTTTGAGTGACCTTCATGGATAACGCACAACCAACCGATCCGTTTCGGCGTAGAAAACATAGTTGTTGAATCCACTGAGCGATGTCACGGATCCAAACACACACACTTGCATTTACTGGCTTGTTGAGTATTCATGATTAAACAGCACAAAGCACGAGATGGAAGAGAATAATGAATGAGAAGCAGAATTTTATAGATTTAGTTCAGACGTTGGATGTGTGAAAGAGTTTTACACAGCTACAGTTCTTCTTATAGAGGAAAAAAATAAGAAGAGCCTTTTCCAAAAAAGTTGCCAAACAACTAAAGGAATATTATGGACTTCCAAAATTAATGAAGTTAACGTGTCAGGATCTGTTCAAAGATATTCTAGAAAACAATATACAAAAATGTATTTCTCTAAGTGCTATTATAAAAACAAACATTCATGGCATCTTATAACATGATTTTGGAAGTATCTTTACATACCATTCAAAAACAATCAATTCAAGTATTTTTCTTACGTATATTATATACATGCTAGTTAACATTCCCGTCCCTGATCTCATTACCAACACATGCTTAAACAGAGACACCACCACCAGCGAGTCGCCAAGAAACAAGAAACGTTTTCTCCCTTAAGTCATATTTGTTCGTACACAGCTGCAATTAATTACGAAAGTTCAAAAGACGATGTTCCCCCGGATTGGAAGTCACGCAATTCTAATGGGAGCGTTCTTTAACTCGCTGCTTACCCTCGCGCTGGCACCTGCCACCACTGTCACCACCACCATATCTACAGCCATTCCTCCACCGTCACCATCTCTATCGCCCTCATCGCCTCCTCCGTCGTCACCATCTCTGCCGCCGTCATTGCGACCTCCGTCGTCACCATCTCTGCCGCCGTCATTGCGACCTCCGTTGTCACCATCTCTGCCGTCGTCATTGCGACCTCCGTCGTCACCATCTCTGCCGCCGTCATTACCACCTCCGTCGACACCATCTCTGCCGCCGTCATCGAATCCACAGACATCACAACCTCTACCGTTGTCATCTCTTCCATCGCCGCCACCTTCTCTTCCTCCGTCGTCGCCACCACCGCCACCACCGCCGCCGCCGCCAACATCACAACCTCCAGAAGAAACTGGGCCACGCCTGACCGCGGCGGCCGCAGACGTAACTCCACTGATCCAGAACCTTATTCTCCCGAACCGGGCCAACTCGTGTTATAGCATAAGAACACCGCCGTATCCTGTTGTGAATAACTGGGATGACGTTGCCCTCACTTTAAACGCCACGTTTCTATTTTCAGAACAACAAATTAGTTTGTATTCTTTTGAAATAAAACTTCACATATTCGTACCCATTTACTGATAATGAATGTTTGAACAATTATGTTCCGAATAGTAAGAGGTTAAAAAAGTCTTTGACTTCAAATTTATTGCAGATTTGGTGCCTCTTACTCTTCTACGTGTAGTTATATTCGAAACCTTTTGTAACATATATCAGAGTTAATTGTACTCTATCAATTTTAGACAATAGTACTCGAGATTATTGTTTTGAATATACACAAATAGAGATACTCTGTAAAGTGCGATTTCAAAAGAAAATTGTCGACTAATAGCTTTCCGTCGATTTTTTTCAACCTTTCGTTTTATATCCTATAACTTCCAAGTCGCAATATAACCTCCATCTTTGTATGTTGATAAATTAATAATTTTGAATATTTCAATAATAATGGTTGTCAACAACTCTGAAATAACTTAACAGTGAAACAATAAAATTCAATCTGACCCCAGCAAGGACATTTTATCATTTGAAGTTCGCCAAATTTAAAACGTAACACCCTGAAATAATTTGTGTACTTGAAACAATAATGAAGTTATATTATATATTATATATCACTTCAATTAGCATCATTCGTTCAATTTAAGATTATATGCGTAAGGAGAAACAGAACAAAGCGGTAGCCACTCTCTGAACCGGAAGAAAGAGAAAGTGAGGGAAAGAGACTGCAGAGTTTATTAACATCGCGGTTACTATGACCAACGCGCCCATTATCTGCTTTCCTCCTCTAGTATTTCCATAACAAAAAACTTATTCGTGTTCAAGAATAACTTGTTTATGATCACAAAAGCAGAAACCTTTGAGTCATTATTTGAGATGGTGAATGAACTCGTGGATTGGTAACACTATTGTGAATAATAACGGAACGATGTTACATATTATACGAATTGCGAATATTTAGCTATAACATTGTCTTCTTTTGTAGTTGTAATCAAATTTAACAGATTCCGTTTATGGTTATCATTTGGCAGTTTAATATTTGTAGTCAAAAGAATATTATGAATTTGATATATTAAAATTGAGTGTTGGTTAAAACATTAATTTGATTTAATAAGTAATAATGTAGATATGACGAAGTCGTGGAACGAACGTTAGAGGAAGTCTGAGAGGACATTGTAATCGGAAGTCGGAGAGACTGGAAGCTGTCAAAAACTTCTCTTTGTCCACCGCAACATCCACGTGGTGTGGACAGCACGACAGGAGGAAACTTGGTATGATGCACTCGTCGCAACGGGCCGCCCCAAGCATTGGTGTTAGCATAGACTAAGGAGCTATCCCAACTCTCTGATGTCAACATGGGTCCCTTCGTTACTTTGACCGGATGTTCGCTCTCTCTCTCTCTCTCTCTCTCTCTCTCTCTCTCTCTCTCTCTCTCTCTCTCTCTCTTTCTTTCCCTATGTCTTTGTCGTGTGTGTTCGCTCTTGCGAGTGGCTCCGTCCGGTGCGGCGCGGCGTCACGGGGTCAAAGGTCGCTAGACTGCTTGCGTCACGCAGTGCTTCTCGTCTATCGAGCATCGGAGTCTCCATACGCAGCAACTGGCTTCACCCGCGAAACAAGCTCGGAGCCCTAGCTCACGCAACCTTACCAAACCAGTGAGTCCCTAGAAAAATAATAAATTAATGTCTAATTTACCTCTAATTTATTATAAACAATATTAAAACTATATTGCCAATTTATTTCGTGTTAGATTCAATTGAAGAAGATACATTCTCCATTTTATAGGAACTATTTAAGCAGCAAATTTTATTCCTTTTTCCCTTACAGTTTTTACTAGCTGATTTAGCTATTTTTATGCTTCTCATTATTTTTTACAATCAATGTTGCTCTTTAATGAGCTATTTGAAAGTAAAATGTTATGGAAACACATTGCTATCGGTAAAAACAATACATAGTTTGTTATGAGATTAATTTCTTTTTTCTGAGCAGTGTGAATGTGTATCTAATTTCAAGAACATTAATTTCAAGAATCTTACGTATTCGGTGATAAATGAACTCGGAATATGAAAAGCATGAAAGAGAAACTAGTGAACTTTTCTTGATGCTGAAATATCTCCAACTCGTTCTTGTCTTTCAGCGTCAGAATGGTAGGCTTTCATAATTGTGAACGCCTACCAAATTTGCTTGTCTTTTGATTTCAAAATTCATTGCTTACCTTTATCTACGAGTTATGAGCAGAAAAGCACTCTAACCTAAACATTTGGGTCAAAGTCTTGGGTAGAAAAATCATTTCAGTCAATGTAGCATCAGGTTCCAGATATTCTTAGAATCGTATATAACGAAAATAATACTCCGGCTTACGAACAGCTACAATTTGCCTGCTTTTTGCTTTTTATATTTGAAAATATTCTTGATATATTTAAGTAATTTGATGACTCTTTTTGTTTCAAAAACCTACGGAATTGTTGTTACTCCTTTATGCTTTTGCTAAATAGAAGTTTTGGTAATTATATTTTGAAGAAGATTCTCGAGACTTTTTATAAGAATCTGTCCACACATATATTTACAAATGCGATTCAGAATGTATTTGTGAAATATAATGTTGAATAAAATGAGATTAAGATAAATATATTTTTATGCAACGAAAATGGCATTAATATACTTTGTTATTATTAAATTCCATAGAAGTCTTCGGCCCCCAAAAAAAATCATGCACATTTTGTAACTGTTGTCAGGTTACGTGTTCAAAAATTAAAGAGTTTGTCAATATTCAGAAGGAACCTTGACTGAGTCGTTGATATTCACACTACAAGGATGAAACGTGTGAAGTTGAAAACAAAACTAAGAGGTATCAAGATTTTTCCCTTTCATCTTCAGAAAATGACATAGTTAAGAAAGTTTGGGAGAAAAGCTCACATCTACACACCCTGATACCATAGTGTGCTTACATGTCAGCGCAATTATGTGATGAAGTAACTTTCAGAAATGTTTGCCATACGGTTGTATTACATACTATTTAGCATGTATTATTTACGCATTAGATTTTCTTTATGTAGTTGTGGCAAGTTTATTTTCTTGAGGTTCCGATTCGGAGTTCCAGGATTTATTTTTGGTGATGGTTATGAATCATTTTCGTCTTAAGGAGAGGTCTCAAACAAAATACATTTTCCTACATAAAGAAGGTATATCCCTTTTGTTCCATTGTAGGTCTCAAAAATCAAGAATGAAACAAGTTTATAAAGTCTACTATTACCCATTTCCCTATTATCTCGAAAATGAGAATGAGAGAGTGAGAGCTTGTGTGTGTGTGTGAAAGAGAGAGAGACAGAGAGAGAGAGAGAGAGAAAGAGAGAGAGAAGGAGAATAGGGCACTCTGGAAAAAGTACTCTTAGCCTTGTGAGTAAATATAAAAAAGCCATTTAAAATCATAACAAATAAGAATACCACTTAGAGAGAATACCACTTACAATCAATAAAAGTAACCCTGATAATGATGTCTGGAGGTTGACACTAAGGCTCTATCTTTACACAACCTGTTGTAACAATGTTAAAAACGATTGTCGGTAATAGTGATGGCGTTTTGATAAAGAATGTGATAACTACGATATTAATATAATTATGACAATGATGGTGGTGATGAAGGGGACTGACGACGTCGGTCTGTTTACTCGTTTGTTCACGGGACGCAAGAGTGTCCACAGCGCGGAACACTCCCGTCCGCGAGGTCGCGGTTTCCGTCATCGCCAGCCACGTTTCCTAAAACGCTTCCTGGGCGGTGGCTGTGGCAATGGGTCAGTGGCGGCGGTGGCGGTGACGGTGGCGGTGGCGGTGGCGGCGGCGGCGGCGGTGGCGGCGGTGGCAGTGTATCGGTAGCAGTGTGGCGACGGCAGTTGTGGCGGTGATGACGATGATGATGGTGGCGAAAACGTGATGGCGGAGGCGGTGGTAGATGTGGCGGCAGCGGTGGAGGTGGCGGATGCGGCGGCGGCGGCGGCGACCGAGGCGGCGGTGGCGTCTCTGCTTTGAGGAGGTCGCGAGGCCCCACGCACAGGGAGTGCCAACCGCCAAGGACGCGACGGATGTCCCAATGTCGCATAAGGCCTCAAGGATCATAACAAACATGCGAAAACATACCGGGAATGCCTGTTTTCTCGAAAGAAGCCTCTCAAGAAAAGGCAGAGGTTCAAGATTTCTGTTGTTTGTTTAGGATTTTACAGATAATGCTATGGTAGGAAAATAGATGCTCGTGCAGAGTCGCAGAATTAGGAGAAAGAGAATTCTAAAGGATTTGTTAAAAATACTTCGTATAACTGAGTAAGCGTAAGACTATTATTGAAATCGACCCAACATTTCCAAACATTATTACAGAGCAAAACGTCTCTCATTCTCTACAACTTGCCAAAATATAACATGATACTTCAATTTAAAACGTATTGAATGTATTTCAAACAAAATTAATTCTTGGCACCAATACTTATATCTTAAGGTATAAGGTGAACTGTTCTATTGATATAATATATATAATAAAATCACTTCTTTTAAAGCGAATTTGTAATAAAATAAAAATATATGCACGTGATGCTATGTTTTAAACCTCAAAAATACAGGTCACTGACGCGTGAACTTTTTTACAATTCATCGAAGATTTTTAACATTCCGGGTTAAGACGATCATTTTTGCGTTGCTAAATTATAATTTCGATGTCATGGGTAATATAAAGAGTACACGATTCTTGGATAATGTGCAGTTCAATAATATTTGAATTAATGTGGAAAGTGTACAAAGCGGAATTCAACATTGGAGCTGTACAAGTGGCCTTTTAAATCCCAGATTCTTACACATCCTTTGATGGCTTGCAACAGACGAAATGGCTGCCATCCCGCTGCTTTAATTGCGGAGTCGCATTCACAGAGAGGTTGGTTAGCGCCATGGACAGTCGCATTGCTGAGACAATGGTAAAGGCGGGGGCGGGCAGATCTAGAACGAGAGCAGGGCGCGATGGATTCCCACAAGTGAAAGTGGGCTATCTGCGGCGCGCGGCCCGACGCGCCACAAGTGGGGGCAAACAACAAACAAGCGGCCACTCGCGGCCCGCCTACGCACGGGGGCCATCGCACAGTGGGCTGACGCGACACCCAAAGTTCAGGCCAGTTTCTGTTGTTTTCTAGTCATTTTTTGTTCTATCATATAATCATGTTTTATCTGGTGTGGTATTCTCGTTACATTTTTTATTTCTATAATTAATTTTATATTGTTAGTTAAATAATTCATTTAATTTTATTTATTCATTTAATTATAGTTATTTAGTTTAAAGCGATTATTTCAAAGGTCTGCCAAATCAACAGTGTCCATGCAGTGCCAAAATATTTGGATGGGCTAGTAGGTACCTACTTGACGATATCGTATATCTCTTATTTTCAAGGCTGTCATAAATACTCAATAATAACTCTAAAGTCTCTCGTATTTAAAATATTTATAATTACTTATAAAATGTGTATATAATCTCTATCGAATATGTAACTTACGGACATTCTTCGCAATTTTTGTAATCGTTTTCAAATCTAAACCCCAATATGAACGAAAAAATAAATAAAAATTCTTTTCAAATAAAAGCTTGCATATAACACTGTATTTTATAGACGTTTATTTCCACTGCTGCTTATGATTTTTTCCAATCTCGTGTGCATGAAAAACTAATTACGTATAATCCATATCTTAAAGAAATATTTACTTCAGCTTCACAGTGTGCGCTTTTACCCCATTTGGGCCCAGTGTACGTAACACACCGTACAATGAGGCGCTGAACCACGAGAGAGCGCGGCAGCTGATGCGAAGATTACGGGGTCGCAGCCGCGGCCGCCCAGCGAACAAAGCGCCGGCTACTTGCGCATTCCCGCATCGGAGTCTCCGCCGTTGGGAACGACGCGACAGGCGTTTGCGGCACTTTCGTGTTTCGCGCAAACGTCGCCACTGCCGACGCCGCCGACGCCGCCGCCGCCGACGACGACGACGTCTCGGGCGCGGCCGCAGGCAACGTCTTTCCCAACATTACGAGCGACGCGACCCGACGCGCAACGTTTGTCAGCCTTATTAGGATTTGTGCGGCGGCCGCGAGAATGACAAGGGTGCATGAAAGAGAGACGGAATAATAGGAAGCTAGAAATAGAAAAGAAACATCCAAAATATTTGTATTAATATTTCAACCTACACGTTTTTGATAAAACAAAAAGTTTGAATATCGTTCTTTAAGTCTGTGTTTCCAGTCAATCTCTGTAACATTCTGAAGCATCTTTGTAATATTGTTAAAACATATTTTATTAAATTCTTTAGAATCTCATGAAAACAGGCCATGGTCTTGGCCCAAACCCTTTGAGTCGCCCTTGTCCGCTGAACTCAGGGTTGTAAACGCTTGTAGCAGCATCCAACTACGCTGATTCGAAAGCTACGAGATTCCGTGGATTCCGTGTAAGGCATTGGCGTCTTCAGCGTGTTTGTTGCGTGGTTGTCTTTTCATACCACCACGTTGTCCTTAATCATTCATCTCTCGTTATTTCCCCATCGCCATAACAACCATCGCGCTCATCAGCTGCCAGGAAAGGGAACGTCGAAGACGTAAGCCGCCTCCCTCAAATGCAATTAGAAATGAATTTGCCACTTCACCCACGTAATCCACACGGCCGTTGTGAGCATTGGACAGTGCCATACACTGCGTTATAGGGTACTTGTGGCTCTAAACGTTTTATGAAGCGTTTTATTGTTTGATTTGTCCACGTTGGCCTGAGTTGTTATGAAATCTGCGTTTCTACTCATATGGTTTTGGTTTCACAATTACAGATTGTAATGAGATTCGGAACTAAGTGCAGAATAAATGTATCTTTTTTAAAAGGGCTTTATTTTTGGTAAATATAGATTTTGACTTGTGCCATGCAAGTCGATATTAGGTACTTTAAAACCTAAGTAGGAAGTTGTTCGCCGTGAATGTCTGAAATCTTAATGGCCGTTTCAATAGGTAAAATATATATTCTAATTGATACTAGTTTTTTTAGTATTTTTAGCTACTCTTCCCTCATTTTCCCCTTAAATGTAGGAGCATTCGCAAACATACTTTTCTCACCAGTTGTTATGAAATCAACTGTCGTAGATGGTTAAGCAGATGTCCACTCCTAATTTTGACAAGTGAATATGAAAAAAGGTTTAACAAAACGTATTTAGATTTTGTAGCCAAAATAAGATCTAACGTCAGATGTAGATATCTACGTATGCAATGAACAAAAAAATTCCACAATTGTTGCACATTACAACATATTTATATCAAAATATTTATTCCAAGTTTATTAGACTATTTTCGTTGTCATAACACCAACAGCAGTGGGACAGTTTACAGAAAAACCTCTGATAAAACTCTGATGATTTCATAAAAACAGTCGTTTTAAATCAGATGTGCGTATAAATACTTCCACGTTTTTGCACAGCTGTTACGATCCCGTTCTAACAATCCCGCTTTAAACATGGACGAGGTTGACATGAAGTTTATAGCCGGACAAACACAATGCCTTCAGTCAGCACGTCTATAAATATATTCTGTCTCATAAGCTTTGTATTGGATCACCGAGCGGATTGTCATCCCATACATCAGCCATACACCGGCTCCGCCGCATGACGTCACAGACCGAACGAAAGGCGCATGAGCTCGCGGAGCCCCGCCCTTCCTCTCTATCGCGCTGAGTAAACTCCGAAAACACACTCCGCATATCGCTCAGCAACGTCGCGCGGCCGACGCCGTCGCCATGCACGCGCTCACGTCGACACCTTCAGGGGGGGATGTGCGCGCAAGTCGCGAGTCAAACACTCGACCATCTACTACACCTACAAATTAGCAACAGCTGCTTGTAAACATACAGGGAGAATTTAAATAATTATTTGTAAATATTTAAAAAGAAAAGTACTGAAAAATAATTGTTAATAAAAATTTAGAGTCTAGCGTAAGTTTTCATTTTCACGGATTGGCAATACCTAATAGAGGTTAGGTTGTCTTCGGTTCCTGTAATTTCCTTTCTTTTTTCGTTGAATATTAGTCCACATTGTTTACAATGAAAGTAAATTATCGTCAAATAATTTGTGTCTGTGTGTGGTACAAAATGTTAAGTATGGGTGGTTTTATTTCGTAATCTAAGAAAAATGTAGCGACAATAGCATGCCTTGTACAGTATAACTCCTGAGCCGAGAGCCAGTACTTCCGATTACGATGAATATCGCAGCAGTGTTTTATCAATTACTCCTCAGAATGCCCAGTGAGGTAGATAACATTTAATACCTTCTGATTTCTAAAAAAATGACTATGTATTTCATAAGAGAAGAAAAGTATTTGCTGTGTATAACTTTTTCAATAACTTGAACAAAAAGTGTGCCCGTGAAAGTTTTTCCACAAGAGAGTACTAATTTAACCTTCTTTATTAAAAAATAGGCCGATAAGGGCCTTTTTTTACCATATTGAAGAAAAGAAATTTTACTATAATTTGAAGTATCTTTTGGGGATACTTCAACGTGGTCGATCTAACGAACTTAAGGTAGTAAGGCTTTTTTGCACTTTCGGCATTCGCCGAGCAGCGAGCTACTGCTCGTCCAATCCAGAGCTGCTGTGTTCGGCGAATGTTCGCTCCCTTTGATGTGTCCTGAAGACCGACAAGCGGTGAGTAGGGCGAGTAACGAATGTTTGTCACACGGCAAATAGCAAGCAACTTATCCACATCACTCGGGTCTCTGTGAGCGGTTGCTCGGGATTCGCCGAATGCCGCATGTGTGGAGACGCTTAAACCCAAACAGCTGACGTGTTCTAAAGACCGACACGCGGTGGGCAGGGAGAATACCGAATGTTCGGTGCGAATTCGAATTCGCAAGAACCCCGTAGACACTGCTCGGGATTCGGCGAGCAATTGCTCGGAGTTCGCCGAATGCCGCATGTGTGGAGCCGCCTTTAAATGCAGCCCCCACGCCCTCCCGGCGCACTCGCTCGGTTGCATTCCTCAGCCGAGCTTGCCATTGACGGCCGGCGGTCAACGCCGCATTGCGGGGGAGCTGGCGGGCGCGTTGCGAGGGCCAAGCGCCCACGTGACTTCGCAACTCGCGGCGACGCCGCACGCGAACGGAGGTCAAGAGCGAAGCCTGCGATGTACACATGGCACTCACACGTGATCCTCGTACTTGCTACACGTCGTTGCACCGAATGAAACAAATTTGAAAGTTATTTGAAAAGTTATTCAATCTCAAAATAATTACCACTACTGAAGTGCAGTAGTAAAAATGGTGGTGAACAAAACCTACTCAAAATTGGTTTCCAGAAAGGTGCAAGCGGCTGCTCGAGAACAACAAATTAAATACTCTGATACAGCACTCATTAAATAATTTAAAAAATTGTCAAGAACAATCTTCATGCAAACTTCAATAAGAGTTTATATATACATACACACACCAATTAACAACAAATAAGGAATTAGAGGTGGTTTCATAAAGTTTCAGCGGGTGCGTTGAAGTTTGTAGTTACTCATTCGTAACTAAAGAATTGCAATTTGGGAGGTCGTACCGGTAGGTTTTATGTGAACCAAGGCTGACCTCTGTCTGGACGGGAATTGTAGATACCAACTACCAGTAGCGTTCTCCTGTTAGTTCCAGATAGACCTGAAATAGTTTTCTACACAATGGGCCATGGACCGCGCGCTATCCTTTCCCAGTCTTCTCTTTACTCTAATGCTCAGGGTTCGAGTAAAGACGAAGGGCTGATCATTCGTCCTTACCTACATGTCGGTGGAAAGGAAAGTCACTGTATCCAAAATCTACATATTTTGGTTAAACAAATCAATCACTTTAAGAATATATTATAATTTTCAATTCAATTCACGTGGCGAGACTCACACCATTAGGCGTGCTCTTCTGACTGACGCAAATTTCGCTACGCTCCTTTCACCATCTAGCCGAGAAAGAAGACATCATTTGGACGACAAAACAGGAGATTTAAATTTAACTTAGAGACTTCTTTTAGGCTTGATATTCTTTTACATACAGTACAACTATAACACATGGCACAGATAACGTTACTTCTCCTATCAAGGAAGGCAAACGAAGAATTTTTGTTCCTTTAAAAATACACGGTTTCGATCGGGGCTAAACCCGCAAACTTGGATATAACAGCCCGATCGCTAACCTTGTTACCACCGAAGCAGATATTTCCTGATAAAAATGTCATAAAAATACTTAACGAGTCACTTGTATATAGGTTGACCGCGAACTAAGCGACTGTGTTCAGGACAAAAAATCATCCTACAGCAAAACAATGTTAGATGAGTCACTTTACTTGTGCACGAACTGTACCATCGCGAATCTATGCCCCCTTGATGAAAGTCTCCCAGAGGGGTCTGAGAAGCTGTTGTACAAGGTGATTGCTATAAAGACCCCAGCTGAAAAGAATTCTGCATGACAGATTACTTCAAATTACTGCCCGCTGAGGGCATTTTCGTCCATCGCTCCACTCGGAAGCCTAGCCTCCAAAATGTAGCTGCCTCCGTTAAGTAATGACCGGCGATAAGTCAACCCCGTCACGCATGCGTGGGTGCTGTGAGCAGGGCCCGGGCATCTGCGGGACGGGGCGACGGTGGCGCCCGGCGCGGCCGTGAACAAAGGTCAAGACCGGCGGCGGTGGCGACGGCGACATGGCGATCGCTCGTGTTTACTCTTAGACCGCTCACGGCCACATTGCAGGCGCCCCCGCCGGGCACAGCGGCGAGCCTGCGACGTAGAAACCCGCCACCACACGTGTTCCTTCTCAAGAGGTCGCAGAAATAGAAGGAAGCACTCGGGTTGTGAAAATGAACCCTCGGTTGCCGTGATCATTCAATGTTTCATTCAATGTTCGTTTGAAACTCTGAATACCACGAGCCAAAGCGCAGAATCATTCTGTGGGCCCATAGAATAATTAGAACGCAAGGAATTTAAAAAAAAATATTGTATAGGGTCATACAATTTGTAAATAAACTATTCGTCGTTTCAAGTGCTTATTGTGCAGTCATTACTGTTATTTCGCGATATGCACTTGACTTTAAATGCTATGTTGTACTGCGTTAATTTAAGCAATACTATATCTCATTAGGTTAAGCTACGATACTGTAAATCACATGTGATCTAATAAGAACCACAGACAAAGATTTTTCTGCTCTTACATTATCCAACGAATAGACATCGATTCATTACTAGAAGAAGACAAAACGACTTCTGATCTAATATTTTTAGAGCCCAGCTGACGTTTCTCTACGCTTATCTAAGTGCGAGACGATGACTTGCCTCCACCATTAATATGAAACAACTTCGAGTATGTGCACATAATTGTCATTGCATTTTATCCCATTCATTGACCACAGCCACGTCGCAGAAGTTCGGTCGGGTACAGCGATATGCACGCGACGTAGAAGTCGGCCACGTTCACACTTTTATATTCAGATTCTACGGAGTAGAGATACAAAAGAATGGCCTTGGTTTATGAAATTGACCTCTCGGTTGTTGTTAGTAGATTCTTTCAGTATGCGGTTCACGCGTTGAATACCAAGTGAAATTGGAATCTAAGTCTCTTAGTTCTTATGTTACAACGCGTAGGAATCTATTCACATCACCGAGAAAACGAAACACCATCTTCTAAGCTAGTATTTTTAGGGTCTCATTTAGAGCCCAATTAGCTCTGGCATTGAACCTCCGCGGTTGACATTCCGCAATCTCGAGTTTGCGCAATGCATAGCTTCCAACGTCTTTTATACCCAAGTACTTCGTTTTCCGACAACGCGCCTCTCCGTTTCGTTTTCGTAATCTCTCAGCGAACGGATGTAGTAATTCCTTCGTTGATTCCCATAAGGGATAAGATAACTTTTCCTTCCATTTCCATTACTATTACTACGGAAACATATGCAATAAATTAACGTTTAACCGTTTGCATTGCTCCATACGATATGTGACTGTTTGTCGGGGGATTCGTCTGCTTTGCGAGGAAGAAGCTTTGAGGAGAACTCCCAGCTGCTACAGCAGGCTGAGCGACACTGAGCCAATAAAGGCATGACGCCATTCTGCAGCACAGCGCTGCGGTCTCTGCGGTTTTCTGCCAGCGGTCTGCGGGGGTGATGGCATCGTGGTCCGAAGAAAGCGTTTAGAGAAGCAAGAACGAAAAAAGTAGGAAATTCCAAAGTCTATTGTTTGCAGGGTTTCAAAACATAGGTAAATTCGTGTACGGATTCTACAAAATTATAAGAATATACATCGTAAACAGTTCATTATTCTGTCTAATTTTATTCGGTGTAATATTTATATTTTTATAATTAATGAATTTTGTTTTCGAGGATGAACTTATGTTTTAAGTGAGAGTTTGTACGAGTATTAACTACGTTTGCAAAGGTCATTAATGAAACAAAACAACTCAAATCTATTGTAGCAAATACTGTAGTCACTAATTGCTGGTAGAGTTTCTTCAATTCAAAAGATACCAAGCAAATCATTTATCTTATACTTAATTTAAAAATCATAAAATATAAAGAAAGCAAAACATACGTCTGTATTATTACATCACATTTCCACAATTTTATTGCATTTGTCAAAGAAATCACAATGATCTACACATCAAGCACAGACCCATTCAAAATGTAATACAACTTTTAAAATTGATAATTAAATTACTCACATACACGTATCCTCCTTACGGGCATTTATGTCAAGCTGCACTATCGACTTTTTTCTGTAATTTTGCATGCTGGCAGCTTCCTGTTTTAGTGTGCGACTCGGATTTTTTTCCTGTCAAGTATGGAAAGCATGATTAAACGATACTAATAAAAGAACTACAAAAGTATTAAGCGTGTAATTAACTATGTCAATTACCACTACTTGTAAAACAACACTTTCACTTCGCAAGCAGCAAGAGATTCGCATGGCTGTTTCACCAAAGCCAAACGGTGCACGGTTAGTGAGATAAGAGGCCGTGGCGACAGCGCGCTTCGCTGTGGTAGACTCCCCTTCGCGTCCCCTCTGGTGCGAGTCTGTGCTTATCCCTCTCCGAGTAGCCTCGCCTGCAAGTGAACTCGACTGAAGAGCCCCTCCCCCCTTCCTCCAGCCCAGAGTTTTTTTATGAAGGCAGGCTTTCAGAACAACTTTAATATGTGATATAACTAGATCATGATGTAGTAAATAGACTGAAGGCCTGTGTATGGCGCCGTGCTCTTATTCAACCGATGAATTAATTGCATTTGAGCTAGAACCTGACAGCGAAATTTAACTTATTTACCACTTTTACGCAAATGTATATCCCAAAAAGTTGTTTAAAATGTAATACAATAATATTAAATCATCATTTAGGTGAGTGAATACATAACATGCGTTTATTGAACGATGCTTATATTATTACCATGTACTCGTATTACATTAATTATGAAAAATTACTGAATATGTAAAATAGATAAACATTTATACTTGCCCCACTATCATCCTAATAAAAGCATGAAACTTATGCATTTCATGAACTTAAAAGGCTGATAGTGAACACAAAGGGACACATCTGAAACATTGTCCTTCAAGTTGGGAGATGAAATGTGCATCTATTATTTGTTTAACACAGATTTTTCACATTTGTGACGTGACAAACGAATCCTTTAAAACACCAGACCCACAAAAAGATGCAAAACGAATGCTAGAAAGGAGCACTACAGCAGGTGGAACTCAATTATTACCAACTACCGAATATCGCTGCCGGCACATAACATAAAACAAAGAAATTGCAGTTCTATCACCCACTTGCCACTTTCACGAACCTTTTAACTCCGGGCGGCGACCATTTTAGTGCGCAACGAATGCGCTATTTTGCAATTGTTTTGGGTTGAGGAGTAAACACTCGACGATCTGAAAGCGTGGCATTTCTTTGGCTCTCGTAGATGCAGAAAGCGCTGCGACTGAGCGGCAGACCGTACTACGCGGACGCAAACGGGCCGCGTAAAAGCACCGCGCTCACGCTGTTTGTTTGCAACCAAAAGCGCATTAGAAATATTCTACAACATCAATTAAAAATGTATTTTATTCACAGGAACAATGAAACAAAGTATACAAAATGTCCAATTGTTAGTTACAAAGAGTATAGTAGTACAAACGTTAGATATGGTTACAAACAATAATATGACACAATACATACTAGAAAGTAAACGTATAAACGTGCACTAATATAAAGTGCAAAATCAAGTGAATATGTAAGATTTTTTCGCGCATGGATATATTTTTAAATTCGTACCACCGAAAATACTCGAGGTAAGGAGAACGATTAAGTACCAACCCAATACAACACAAAATTCTATGGCGCTTTTTTTATTTCCAAAAATTATTTTTGCTTGTAAATACACACAACTGTAGACTAATATTAAATAAATTTAATAACAATGTGAATGGATTTGTATTAAAATTAATGATTTGTATGAAGTGAGCTAGAGAAAGAATTAAGACAATTCGGAATGAAGAAGTGCAACTGTAAATATTGATATGCCCTAGAGTGCATTTTTTCAATCTGTTACACAGAAAACAAAATACTGAAAGACATCAATAATATGACGTTCTTTTCCGCGAATACGATTTATTTCCTTCTGCTGGACCAATTTTCGGCAATGAATGGGTGAATGTAGCCTTAATTGACAATGCGTGAACATTATAATGATAAAATTTTGCTCTGTAAATGAATGTTGACATTGTCAGTCATTACCACATCATAATAAAAAAATGTAACACTGTAGGAGGATGCCGATATATAAAACAAAAAAATTTCAAACCTCTCATCTATGGGCACATTTCACTTTCTATATCAAGATACCACCGCATTTTGCTATAAAATATTATTTATTTTGTGTACTATTATATTCTTCCAACAGAGTAGAATCTCAACTTATTTACTGTTTTCTTTCCTTCTTGCTTCAAATTCTTACCATAGAGAAAGTTACAACTAAACCGCATTTGTGGTTTACTGAAACCTACGAGTTGTTGTTTGGAGAGTAAATAACTGAAGTTTCAAGAGTAAACAAATAAGCAGATTGGTTTTTGGCGCCTTAAGCAATGAGAGAAATCGGAATAAAATACTAATACTTCTTTGAAAAATTCCTCACTTGCAAAACTCTTTGGAAAACATTATTTTAGAGAAAGCTTGTTTACTTTATTGCCTCAGAGGAGGCCCAGTATTTCCACTGTCTCCTAGATATAGATTATTGACACACCAATAATATTATGGGCATTTTCTTCTTTCATCTGTTGAAAATTCAGACATAAACATTTGATTCATATTCTTACCAAAATATTACAGAACAAATTCTCTTATCGGAGTTTATGTAAAATACTTATGCAAAATGAGTAAACAAGTTGGGTAATTTTGTTTATTATCAGAGTATTTCGACTATATTTGGATAACATTTATTTCATGAAACGTGAGTACTTGTATATCAATCCCAATGCCAATATTCACGAAATATTTAATTATTGTTGCCTACGTTTCTGTAATATGTACTCCTGATGAATATCTTTAATGATTAATACAAATATCCGAAACATGAAAAGTTTTTTTTGTTTCATTCTCTGTAAAGTAAGAAAATAAGGTCATGCAATGTCTTTCTTCCAATTCTACACATCCGCTCAGTGTATGTGCAATTATTTTTCGGTTCATTCAAAGGCTAATTGCAATATTCTTCTGACCCAGCCGCGTAATTGCACTGACCCTCAGATGCTCGCAAGATTCTCAATTTTCACGGGGAGATTGAGCCAGCGTACGCAGACGATGAGATCAACCAAAATTACAGCGAGACGCGGATGGAGTAGGATGAAATCATAATCCACACAAATAAGTTCCCGGAAAAGAAAACACTGTTTAGATATGGCCTTCGTTCTTTCATTTCTGTTATAGATGTGCTGTTTTTCGGGTTTTGAATTTGTTAAAGAAGC
The DNA here is from genome assembly GCA_017312745.1 of Gryllus bimaculatus. NCBI lineage: Eukaryota > Metazoa > Arthropoda > Insecta > Orthoptera > Gryllidae > Gryllus > Gryllus bimaculatus. The sequence continues at coordinate 901,184 of BOPP01000127.1, read as the reverse complement.
CTAGCGTCTTGTGACGGTTTTTATCGAAAGTGGTAGTAAGAGGTGTATCCACATCCCCACAATCCCAATTTTATAGTTCATAAGTTCAGCAGCTTTCGTTGATAAAATTAGCATATCTGATAATGATTAAACTATTAAAAGACAAATATCTTAATTTTTTCGATAATAACACGCTGGGAAATGCGAAATCCGTTTAATTTACTCGTACTACTAAGTCAGAAATAATTCAGGAATAAATCAATATTTTAACTAGGACTCCATTGAAACGAACATTTTTTGTTTAAAGAAGAAATAAAATCTCTCAGAACTCCTGCCATCGTAAGTTCTTCACGTATCTGTTCCTTATAAAAGTGTCAGAGAAACTCTGGTACTTGCAAACAGTTGACTGCGAATTGAAAGAGCAAGATACAGATTGTTGGATACTGTAATCGCTTGTGCAAGATGGATAAATCGGTAGTGCTCTCTCGTAGAACAAGGAAATATGTAAAACATTTTCCGTACCTTATGTGTAGACACTTGTATTCATTTTCTGCATAGGTAGCTACTAATCATTAATTACGTTTCTTTGGTGTCTTGAAAATATCTCTCTAGAGAGTTCAAGGTTGGAGATTCGAGAATGAAGCCCAGTTTGGGGAATTAATTCGGGAATTAGTTCTCTAAACGTAAGCAATTTTTCATTGTCATAAAATTGTCGGGACGTATAAGACGAAAGATAATCGTAAGTTGTTGGAGGAGGAACCAAAAAGTGAGCCACCAAGCCATTGCGGAAACTAGGAACTGCGGATCGGAAGAATCGAACTGTTGAGCGAAGGTGCCAAACAGTGAGGAATCGAGGAAACTTTTTCTTATTTATTAATTTAGATTTAGATTTACTCAGTCAAAAAACAGTAAAAACTGTATGTGACGTAGGGGGAAAAGAACATGTGTGCACATTTTCTAGATATCCAGAATCTCTTCCCGTCATTATAACTATATAGTTGAAAGATGAGTAAACGTTTAACGTAAATAAATAAAAATAAATTTTAAAAATCGCAAGATTAGCAATATTTGAAAAATAGTCATTTTCGTTTCTGTGTTATAGAAAACTTATAGTTTATATTGATTAGTGTTTCCGGGCGCGTCAACGGCAAAGGTCGTTAATCCCGTAAGTGGAGTGCCTGTTCTCATCGCGGGAGGTGGCGGTGATCTTCCTCCGTTGGATTCGCCCCCGCCTACGTCGGCTTGAGGAGATTTTCCCCAACAGGTATCTCCTAGACAGGAGAGGCTAGTCTCCAGCCGGGCGAAGCTCTAAGCTCCAGACCAGTCTCGCGAAAAGTGTGATAGTGTAGTGAATTTAAGGAACGAATGCGGGTAGGACGAGTAAGACGAAGAAAAGATGACGCGGTCTGGGGCCCGTCTGTTAAGGTATTGCTCCGGCATTTGCCAAGTGTTGATCGCAGAAACTACCGATCAGAACAGCCGCCCACTATTATTCTCCTCTAGTCAGCGACCAAACTCGACCCAGCTATGTAGCCAATGTCGAAAATCCTGACTCGAACCTAGAACCTCTCGGTGGGAGGCACTTGAGTGACATCAGTTGATGCCCTGAGACACCAGGAACCGAAGAAGGGGATGCGAGGAAGCGACCTCAACGCAAACAAAACGCACTCGAGTCGTGCCGCGAGCGTCCTCCCGTGGGCCGCCCACTCCCCCAGCTCCCCCCTTCGCTCCCGCGCCCCCGCGTCCTCGCCCCACGCACGCGCACGCGCAGGCGGGGGAGGCTACGGCGCGCACGCCCGCGAGAAGGAGCGCCGCGGGGCGGGCGGCTGCACGTATGTACGTCGAGGCACGTACACACGTCCCGGGTCGGCATCTTCACACTTGGGGCACTTGGACGCCCCTGTGGGACGCCCGTAGAGCAATAGTGAACACGCTGAACAGGGAGTAGGCACTGATAAATCGTAATGGTGATGTACTCTCACGTGTAATTGTAAGTATTATTTCGCATTTTGGGTCGACTGTGTGACTTCTCCGGTTCACTAACGGTATCCCCCATGGATGGATCTAGTTAATTCCAGCACTTAGGAGGCACATGAAATGTTCCCTTCCTGTAACTAACAAACTCCGCTTGCCTACGTTCTTCTTCGTTAAACAGTTTTATACGCACATTTGTTTGATTACTCATTATTATAATATGTAAGAAAGTACACACATACAATCCATGGTATGTTCCTGCACATTGTATTAATAATTTGTGTAATTAATCTAGAAAGAACAAAAAAATGGATGAAAACTCCAGATGACGTTTGTTGAAAGATAATTACTTTTTTAACATTTGGTTTTAGTTATGATAAAGCATTATATTTTCGTTTTATTCGGATTACATTTTTTGAAAGGATCATAAGCTCTATCCTTCCTGGATTCACTCGACTCCAAATATGCTCCAGTGATGAAACGCAAACAAAGCACAGTCGCGGTGAGGTAGCCGTGTCCTCTCACAGGCTCTCCCCCTCCCAACCGCTCCCACCAGCTCCCGCTTCCACCCGTTCTCCCCCGCGCACGCGCACACACTGTAGGTTCTCTCACAACAAAAATTCACTAATGCGGTACGAGCCCACGTACACAGGGGGCGTCAAGGGCTGTGAATGGGAGGCAGGTTTACCAACTTCAATTTTCAAATAAAGAAAATGGCATTGAAAAGAGAAGAAGCACCTGACAAATTGCGCAAAAATACAAATTATTTATTAATTATTATTTTATTTATTTTATTTTATTTATTTAATAGGTAATTATTACAAACAAATAAGATTACTTGATCCTATGTGGCTAGGCCGAAGGCCTTTAAGCTATTACAATACCTACATCCTTTCGCGTCTAATCTTTCGAATTTGTATTACACACCGCAATGGTCTCTTATCGATCAAAGCTGCGCGGAAATAAGAGACCACAAGGTTATGCGGCTCAGGAAAAAACCTGAAGGGGGAAAACCTGCCGTCAGAAGCCGAGTATTCTCAATCTATCCCACATTTAATTTTAGCTATTTTATTTTCTGGACGCGGGCGTCCGCGTTCCCTTCACGTGCTTGCCTCCTCAGCACTGAACTAAACGAGACGCACAGTAAGATCGTCGCGCACACGCCTCTGCCCTTAATTTTCGATCCCGGCCTTCCTTCAGCCCCCTAAATGTGCTTATTGAACTATGCCAGTTTGTTTTTTATTTTAATTGATATTGGCCAGTTTTTACCAATTGACTACAGACGAATATACTACTCTTGGTTTACTGAACTGTTTACTAACTTAACATAAATTACGTACTTATTGTTAAGCTTATTGACTTAATTTATTTTCTCTCGCAGTCTGGGCTCCGTCTCAAGCTAACCTAGTGCTTGTTTTCCCAAACTCCCTAATCTTCAAGTTTTCCGCTAATGGTAGCCCGTAACTTTCCTAAAATTCCTAATTCTTTTTCATAAATTTAGATGCTTTGTCACCTCTAAAATGTTTTTGGGAACGAGAGATATACGAATTCCCTGTTAGGAAAGTAGTAATTTCCCATTCCATTCTATTTTTTTTCTCCATGTATTCGGGTTGCAACAAAAAGAGGATGTGGATCAGGTCCTTCCTATCAAGCAGTACCAAGACAAGCACACAGATGCCATTCACCACTTGCGTCCTTTATGTCTAACCTACTCACCATGGCGCCAACTCCGGAAACCAAAGCGTGATCTCTCCATAACGCTCGTGGCAGGGTCCTTGTCCGTAGAGTATGACTAATGTTAACTTTCGGCAACCGCGATAATGGCAACTCGCCATAATGTTAGCTTCCAGCGAACGTTGTTATTTTTTTCAGCCGTTGCTGTCCTGGTCAAATGCAGATCTCTTGCCGGCTCTTTATAATCCGCAAGTCGTAAAATCGGAAAAATGTCAGCCTTTCTATCTCACGGGTTCCCCTATCTCCCACCATTTCCGGAGAGACGTCTCCCAACCCATTATTTATTAATCAAAAGTAACACAGTCAAAATATTTCGCAAATACAACTTTAAATTATTAATAATTGTTATTAAATTTGTTACAAAAATGGGTAGCAAATTTACACAACAAACTGAGTATCTTGAATTATTACGATTCCACGTGGAAAATACCTTTAAAGAGATGTCAACATTAAAATTAATTATTAATCGAGTCGATCAATTCCTACGTTGAGTTATATCGAATTTTAGTTTCATACATTTATACTAAAATAATTGGTGCACCAGGTTCAATTCACAAAATCCCGAAACAAAAGATAGGTTGCTTGCCGCAGCTAAATAAGATAACTGCAAAGAACGATATCTCCGGCAAGCTCGGGACGGTTGGCAGCCCTGGGTGGAAAGAGCTCTGTAGGAGGCTTTGGCGTCGGCAGCTGCGTTGGCGCCTCGGCCGGTTCACGGGGGCCTCGCGGAGTGAAAGTGCGAGAGCTCTGCGGCGGCGGAAGCAGCAGCCGTGAAGCGCCCCCTGGCCCCCTGTGCCCCCCTGGGCCGCTTCCGCCGCTGAGAATCCGGAAACGGAACTCCCACGAATCCCCCACCCCCACCTCCACCCTCCGCCGCCGCCGCCGCTGCGCCCGCGGCGACGAGACGCGGTGTTCTGCGCGCGCGCAGCCTGGGAACGAATCTTCTTGCAAGCGCTCTCGTCGTGTTTTGTGACGGTCGGGTGATATATGGGAAATATTGCTGAACTATAAACTTTCATTCGCGTGAGTGATAAAATTTTGATTGACACCTGTGCCCCCCCATAACTATGGGCTGCTACCGCGCAACTTCCTCTCCGTCTTTCAAAGAAATGTCGCCAAGCGTTCGGTATCGGTGACAGTTTAAGAATTTGGAGCTCGATTGCATCTCAAAGATAGAGTACCATTCGCGTGACCTCTAATTTATTGATTTATTAGTTTTTATGGTAAAAGTAAATTGCATCTGACATTAGAGGAACATAAGATAATTTGCAGCTCCCACAACTAAAATTTGTAATAATTTAATAAACCTAGTGAGAATTACCCCCTCACCTCCTAACGTCACATTCATATCTAAACCATTTTACTTATCATAACAATATAATTTTTTCTCTCGTATTATAAATTACAAATGTTAATTTTGATATTTTTATTTAATTATTATTCTTTTCAAAGTTAAAGTAACTGTGTAGTGAGTAGTGTAAATAATTGTCTATGGTCACAGTTGAATCTTGCGATCAAATATTTTGTACTTATTGCCAGAATATGCTCTAATCATTAAACGTGTTTTTTAATGTTCGCATTTTCAGGCATTTTTGTCAGGCACCTTTGACAATCTATCACTTTTAATTATTATATTTTATAATTGATATTTGGGGATTATCATCATTTATTTTGCGTTACCAATATTATGCAAACGTGACTAACTTTGTCAAACCATCCGTCCTGCAAGAAGTAATTCTGGTAAAGTTATTCTTTAGTTTTAAAGGTTTCCAGTAACAAAATATATGTAATTTATTATTTTCAGTTTCAAAACGTGGTTATCATATAATTATATAATACTTAAGTTTTTGGAGGGTAGAGAATCTTGAACAATTTACTTTGTTTGTGTCTATCATTCTGATGTTAAATTATTTACAACTGAACTTTATACACCCTGATCACGTTCACGCTCAAAACAGATCATTTGATTTTTATACGACCAGACTTTATGAGAATTGCGAAATTTATTTTTTAGTTATTTGTTTGGATACAGCGCATGTCGACACGACCGAAGTTTCCCTTTTTACTTCGTCTGGAGCTCGCCATTGCGGAGCCGACAGGAAGCGCTACTTTCAATGTTTCAAGGTCGACCAGCCATTGATTTCACAATTTCAATTATTATTTCCTTCCTTTCTACCTATGGCGTTATTCACAACTGAAAGAAAAGTCAGCACTTCCCCACAACGCTGAAAAAACTCATCTGAAACAGAAACCCGGGCAACGTGTTTTGAAGTTGGGTTTGCAAGATGTAAATTAGAAATTACCCGTGTGTTAAGTAATGCTCGTGAATATGTGTTGTTCTTTTCTGATAGAAAGTTCAACAAAGTATTATCAATGAGATAGGAAGAGGATCTGACGGATCTCATGGATCCATCACAGAATGATCTCAGAAAACTTTGGAGTTAATATTCTTATGTAGAAAATGTTGTAGTAAATAACATTTATTATTAATACGTTCTCTAAATAAATACTGAACTTACGAAAATGCTTTATATGATTTACACAATATAATGAAGATTCTGAACATTTCTACAAGCGAATAGCCGACGAACTAACACATGCGAAAGCACGTGACGTTTTTCGTGAGATTACATTAATTTTGTCTTTTCTCGAAAATTCTGTGAGTCAGAAGTCAAAAACTCGAGTGTGTTAGCACGCAAGACCTTGAAAACATTTTATTATAATGCATACTTCCTAATTACAGCTGTTAAATTTTTCGTAACTTTATTAATTTCACGACAATGACGACCTCCGCTGCCACCTCTTTTCGTGGGTTGCGTATAGTGCCCGTCCTTTCCGTAAGAGAACTTGACATGCTTTCCCATGCCCGATGATTATCTCCCAGCTTCCATCAAATTTGGGTGCCTGCGGAGCCCAGGGTCGTGCGAGAGTAAGCGGGAAATCTCTTTTGAGAAACCACTTCCCACTTCCCACTTGGAACCGACTCAATTATGAGCCAAGAGGAAAGAAAACTCTGCGAAAAAACGATGCGTTCATGATCTCACCAGATTTCGTAAAGGATGCTGACAAAAACGATATTATTCTCTACTCCCTGCATACTATCTTCATAATCAATTATACGTTACATGAATTCTTTTGGTTCTTGTTTTAATTTTAGGCCGTTCCTGGAAAGGATTAGCGATTTGAGATGGTTTGCACTAATGACACACCTAAAAGGCTCGGTTAAATATTTCTAAATGATTGGGCAAAAATAGTTGTTCAGTAATGTGCTAAGGAACCGAAGATGCTTATGGTTTTCTCTGTGCAGTTCGTAAGTTTATTACAACTCTCAGAATGTTGGAACGAAAGAACGAATTTTGATGCTAAAAAAATCAAGTGATTTATTTTGAGCATGAAAGTGATAAAGTTGTATAAAGCTCAGTAGTAAAATGTTTAACATCAGTGTGATAGACACAAATAAGGTGAATTGTTCAGTATTTCGTACACTGCTTCAACCTAAGCCCAACAGGTGATTATCTTTTGTTAACATAAGGAAAGATAAATGTTAGAAAGATTACATTAAGTCACATACTTTCGAAAGTACCGCACAAAAGTATCCTTGTTATTACAAGCAATAAAACACAAGCACTTCTCTCTACAGGGGTCGGGTTTGAAAGCGGTCAGGATCTTCCTTTCTTAATTAAATGGTTATCTAGTTTATCTTCCTTTGTACATGTCATTTCCTCCGGAAGTTTTGAGATTGGGATTTATTACAATTTCAATTATAATGGCTTTACACCAAAATTACCATTTTACACGAAAAACAATTCCAAATAACATCCAAAGACCAAAACTAAGGAGAACAGCACTTTAACAGACAATGGAATTTATTTATTTCAACTAAGTGAATTTCTTAGAAGAGAATTCTGTTGGATGAAAATTATGAATTGCTTAAATATTTTACTACTTAATTATTCAAAACGATAACGCATTTTTGGCAGTGAGCAGCGGTAGCAGATCTTACGTGGATACTAAGGAAATGCAATCTTTTACATTTCTACCTGAAAATATTACAAACGGAATCAAAGAAAAATTGGTTAAAATTTGTCAATGTTAAAATCTGTAAAATGTTAAAATCTGTCGGTAATAATACGCAGATAGTATTTATTGGCATCATATTATTCCTAAAGCTTTGGCGTAATTTCATGGCTTCTTTGTTGTGCTTAGAATCCCTTCTGTCACATATGTGAAGCTTCATAAAATCCAAGATATAATAACCATTTCTTCCATTTCATGTAGGATTCAGTCACTAAACTTTTCACTTGTTTTGGATGATTTTAACATTACGTAGTAAAACATAGTAACTAATAAATTCGAAGTGTTTTATTCAATTCCTTGATAGGAGAATGCCTAAACTTAAACACGTAGTTCACAAAGATAATTGATAAGCAGCATGAAGTAAGCAATTCATTGTGCCCCACATCAAGTTCACAGAAAATACATAGAAAATGAAAGACATCTGCCAACGGAGAATCAAGTTTTGATTTCCAGCTTTTGACTGTTCATCCCATGAAAAAGACATTTTCAGAAACATATCACGTCAATATGAAAATACTACTTCTGAGGTATAACCAGGGTAATTATTTTCTCATATTACCTACGTCTTTGAACATTTCCTCGCGATTATCTACCAGATTAGTAATAATTAGAGAAAATGAGTTTTATAAAAGAAGTAAAATGAGGACGTGAATAATAAAAAAACAAGTATAATGAGCATGTGAACATTTGGGATGGAAATGCAGCTCTTTTATAGACATGTGCACGAAATCTATCGTAACAACGTTGAATTGCTCAAGGTAAACTATCTGTTAAGAAATATCAAAGCACGTGGTGAGTTGAAAGAATCTTGGTCTGAAGTTTCATTTACATATTTAAAAATAATTATCCTAGAGGAGCGACTTAAGAAACGTGAGTTACAGAGAGTAAACACGAAACCGACGTACTAAATGACCTCCATTCATGGTAGATTGTTTGGGTGGTAGTAGTAGTAGTAGTAGTAGGCGGTACAACAAACGAACAGTTCGACCTATTTCACGGTCACTGTCATATCAATAAGACATCAAAGCCCATTTCTCATTCTGTTTGAAGAAAACAAGGCTATTTATCGTTACGTAAAACATAATCTAGTCCTGCTTTGTGTACCATTGTTCGAGATGTTAGAATGTTGTGTCCATATGTTCGCCCACTGCTACGCCTGTACTGTGATTTTAGCCTGTCAGTTGTGAATACATTAGTAGTTCTTGGAATTGAATCGTTCATGTCGATAGAACAAAGGAAGCAGTTAAAGTATCCAAGCAGACATGCTACAAATGCAATAGATTAAAAAATATAGATAAAAAATCCATTTCCTTCTTCTCGTTTCACATTTGCATTCCCGAAGAACGTAGAGTTGAAACGGCAATTTTTTGATTACATGAGTTAACATCCATTATCACTGTTTTCGATAATATGTGAATAAGTTCTTAATTTAATTTTTCTGATGTATTCTTCGAAGTGTGCTTAGCTCAAGGATCGTTAATCAATAGGTACTACAGTTAACATTCCAAGACAGAAAGAAATATCTTCTTTTATTACTAACTTTCAATGTTCCCAGAAATTGAAAGAAAACTACGCAGCCTCCGACCGTGTGTGACGTGTCTACAGTTTTATTATTCACCCAGGAACTCAGTAAAATGAATAAAACAATGAAAAATTTTCGATTTTGACTGCAACATTGCAAACTCATTCTGCGCGTACCATTGAATTATCCTACTCAGTGCATCAGAGTCTATGACGCACCTGACGCTCAAACAAGAGGTCGATCACTATTGGATATTTACTGATTACGTGTTGCGAGAACTTCAACTTTTGTATACCATTAGTATGCAAAAAACTATTGTAATGTATATTTACATAGACACATACACATAAACAATTACAATTCGTGGAGAATGTTTTTGTATTTTATTTGTTGGTCTTGAGCAGTGTGTGTGAGATACTTTTTGGAAAAACTTTTGTGTGGTTTTGTGAAGCAGCTCAATTGTTACTTCTGTCCACTACTTTAGTGCTAAAATGGTTATTTATGCGCCAAGGACGTTATAACGGTTGTAATGATCGAGCGGCATTCACTTAACCAACTATCATTAGAATCAGTTAACGCCGGTCACACATACGTTTTTTACGTAATTTTAATGATTCAGATTTACCTACTTACTCATTTAATAAATATTAAATTGACTCGGTTTGTCGTTCCTTATTTCCATTCCATTATTCCCTTTTATAATCCCCTCCATAAGAGAACGTGTAGCACCATTCAACTGTTTCCATATTTCCCTCGTAACCATGATCCTCTCGATCCAAGCAAGGTATGAGGTGTATATCTAAGGCAACAACAAGCTATAACATGCCAGAGCAAAATACAATACTGATTACTGCTGCTGAGTTGCACTAGGAGGGTCTAATGCGAGCGCGTGTGTGTGTGTGTCGCAGGGATCGCGCTGGCGGAGATCGCGACGGCGCGGCCGCGGCGGCGGGCGTCGTCTGAGGAGGCGGCGGCGGCGGCGGCGGCGACCACGCTCTGTCGCACCGGGGCGGGCCGGGGCGGGGGCCCAACACCAGCAACGCCATCCCGACGGCCGGAGCCCAAGAGCGCCGGCCTGCCCGCCAAGCGACGCCCACCATCTCCGCTGTCGTCCGCCGCCAGGTCAGTCGCCCCCCCCCACCCCCACCTACCACCACCACTGCTCTTCTTGGGAATCGGTTTGGAAGGACGTATAAAAACTATATGGAACTAGTGGTGCTACAACAACACACACTTCTCGCTTTCTTTCTAACTTGTGCAATTTCCAATAATTTAGAGAGTTCAAAAAAATTAGGCCTGCACCAATGATTTAAGTCTTCAGTTCTCTTCTCATTAAAAAGCAAATAAATAAATTGAAATTATTTTCACAATGCTTTTAATAAATTGGATTTACTTCCAGTAGGAATGAAACGAAAACTACTGTTTTTTCTAAACTTTTTTAAAGATAAAAGTAACCTTTGTCTGATTTGTTGATTGACCAATTTACTATTGCACTGCCGTTTAATGTTACTCGCGTTTTTGTCAATAAAGGAAGGATCTTATCTAATGCTAACAATGACATATTTACCTTAAAAAAATAATTTAAAACTTCCCGGGGAATTATTTTGATATTTGAAGTTACTATTGTATTTTTCAAGACTTAATGCATTTTCAGTGCAATAGCACTATTTGTTGTATCAATTGTTTACTTATCCTTAAAAAAGTAAAATTATGGAATTATTAACAAGAGCAAGGTTTTACAAAGAAAATGTTATACGACCTACAATCACGCTTTAGGAGTTACTAAACGGGTTGAGTAGGCATTCTGGAATCCATGAAACATACACAGGTTATACGTCTCCCCCCACAAGTTGTGAACACTTTCTATGTAATGTTTTTTGACTACAAATAAATTATAATTAAATCAAATGCACTATGATATAGCGTACGGGAACTGATGATAACAATAATATAAATAATTGTACTAATAATATCAATGGTAAAATTAAAAACAAAGGGATAATAATAGTATTCTAATAGTATTACGTGAGGAAGTTGGTTTCCGCGGCCAGAGTCAAGTAAATGATCTTGGCTGTTCGCGTGACGCCGCGTCGAAGGCTGTTGCCATCTTGTCGTGGTCTTCTTCAGACAAGCCCTGCCCTGCCGAAGACCAGCTCTGAACAAGACCACGATAAGATGGTCGAAACGTCGGCAACACAGCCTTCGACACGGCGTCACCCGGACAGCCAAGATAATTTATAGTATTACCTGTCGTCGCGAAACTCTCATAACATAATTTATAAACGAGATGAAACCATTCAAACGCTTTGTATATTATCCGCGCACGTTTTCTTGAACTGTTGCTTCGCTAGATGCGAGAGGAGTGGGGAATTTGGTTAATTTGACAAAAGAAATTTTACGTCGAATTTGTAATTAATTTTTTAATGCAAAATAGTTTTTAATGCCCGGGAGCGAACATTCCTCGTCACCAGATATTATCTACAACTCCCATTGCTATAATTTATTCTTAATGCAACTAATGTTGGAGAAGGAGTGGGAGTAGATATTCCGAGGCTGAAGAAAACGTGCGGATACAATACTACCTACAAATAAACGCAGAGGGGAAACATATTATTGCAAAGCCACGCGAGTAGGAAGACTCCGCGCAGCCCAGCATTAGGCGGTTGGGAGGCGGCGCGGATTCCCAGGTGCAGCGCCCGGCGGCTTTCTTCTGGAGAAACTCCCCGCTCCACCGTGATTTCTATCCCGCCTCGGTGCGCGCTAGTACAACCGCGAGACGTACGTAGAAAAATGTTTATACTGTTCCGTAAGTAACATCTATGTTAATACAGAAGGTGAAACTTTCTCCTGTTCTCGCTTCCTAGGAGTATGCTAACCACACGTGGTTATCGCGCGTGTTTATCGGTGGGCGGAATGCACCGCTAACACTGCGGTCCCACGGTCGGTTGACTTCTTTGCGTGGTAGTCGAGATTGTGAGGTTTCGACTTCGGTGCGTTAGAGTTGGCTTGTGATTAACCGCGTGCCGGTCAACCGAGGTTCCGGGTGTAACGTACCGGGTTACCGTTGACAGTTGTCTTCTCCTAGCAAAGGGGTGTTGTGATGTACGCTATTCCACTCGTGGAATTACAACCAATAGTGTTTAACTATGCATACAAAATGCCTCAATCAGGATGAGGTATTTCCAAAATATTATCGCTTTTTCTATCCGATATTTCTTACCGCCTCTGCCTCCTGGCCAATAATAAGCTGCGACTCAGTTATCTTGTCGGTATGTGTCGATCGCTGGGTTGATGTGCCATAAACCGCGTGTGCACTGTAGCAAAACCTCTTATATTTAACAAGCTTTCATTTATTTTCAATATTTGGTGCATTGAAACTATGATGGACGTTCATTCGTGGACGTTCATTCGTTCATTCGTGGAGTAGACCTATTAAATACCACTCGTGCTTTGGAAATTCTCAGGTAAAACCCCTCCTAGCTTCGCGAGTAGGGTATTTATCGACAATTTCCATGCATTCGTGGTATTACCTATGATAAACTAGCTGAATTCTTTGCGAGACAATTTCAAAAGATTCTCAGACCCACAGCAGTGTGGGGTATGAAGACGTATTTATGTCATGTTAGGTAAACTTGCAGCAATAACTTAAATGTGATCTGGTCTTGGAATTGAATTGTTATTATTTTGTTCTCAAGAAAGACCTTTATTTTTCAAAGAAGAAATGACAAACGGGAAGTCAGTGAAAACGTAACTGTGAGCTCTGACAATGAAGACGTTGCACGATTTACCGGAGACTATCATCAGAAAAAGAACATCCTCTGAAAATGGACCACAAAAGCATGTACATTAATTGCTTCAGCAGAAGCAATCCGACTTGCTCGATGGGCGATGCCTGCACCGATTCAGGAACAACGGGACTTTCCCGATTTCGATAATGATTGGATTCTCTCATTAAAAATTCATCGTCGTTTGTAATTGCCACTCCGGATTTTAATGCTGTCTCTGTAATTGCAGTAAACGCGTTCATTTATTTATGATGCGTTTTGTAACTTGTACTATTACATTCCATCATTATTTTATTTTTTACCCCAAAATATCCCGAATAATAGCATTTTATATAATCCAAGTTATTCTTGTACCCGATAATCTCGGATAATTGATAGCCCATTTTTTATGCTTTTTGACGCTGAAATTTCTTTCTACAACAAACACTTTGTACATTTAAAGTATGTCAATGTTAGAGCTAACGGTTAGTTGCTTTACCAAATGACATCTTAGTTAATATGGCCATGTACGGCACTTCAACCGAGTACTATAGCGTGTCATGTTGTTGGTCCCATTTTGAAGCTTCAACAGAGCGCACGATAACAGGGTATCGACATCAATGTGTCGAAGTCAACTGCTGCACTCTGTGAGTGATAATTCTGCAGGTCTGCTTCCATGATCGTTCAAATCCATGGTTTCCTTTGATTCATTCCAGGCGGATGCCGGAGCAGTTACTTAAACATCGGGTCACGTCGAAGCGCGATCTCTCCTTCCCCCTCTATTACTCATTCCTATCCTTAGGACGGGATGATTGATCTCATTTAGCTCATTTCAAGTAGCTCATTTCCTACTCTACAGATTCGCATTATTGCTAATACAAATGGGTGAGGCAAAGATTTGAATATAATGTGCCAGGGAGAATATGTCATTTACTCCATGAAAAATAAAGAAGTGTACGTCAATAAAAATAAGTATTTTGAATTACGGTACATTTATTATTAGAGAACATGGTGAATTACATATTGACTAATGTGAGGTTTTTTTTGTACTAAGGGCGCAATGTAAATTCTTTTGTAATGGGTTGTCGTGTTGAAACACATTTTCTTGTCTGCAGTGTATTATGCATAGTTATTTAACGCCTTCTTCATTAACCTTGTGTGTATTTGTATGTAAATGTAGGTAAGGCTATACCCCCTTTCTTCATAACTATGCACACATTTCTTGAAAAGCCTTTATAGAGAACATACGTCCTCGAAAGAGACAGACAGAGGGAAAGAGAGAGAGAGAGAGGGTGAGAGAGAGAGAGAGAGAGAGAGAGAGAGAGAGAGAGAGAGAGAGAGTGGAATAAAAATAAACCAACTACGCTCGAAAGTGAAAAAAATAGTCACCACCCTATTTTGATTGCCTCACATGTGTGTCACAACCGAAAAAAAGACGACATTTCTCCCAACAGGCGACTCCCTTGGGAGTATCCCGCTCACCCGCCCATACGGGAACCTCCACACAAGAGTCACAATTACCTCCATTTTACACACAATGCAGCGACCGCACAAAGCGACGGGGCTACGCCCTGCGTCCCCCAACCCTCCTGTTCCCCTCAGGTTTAATGCGTTTTACGGACGAGGTTCGGAATCTGATAAACCCGCCATGTAAGTACTCCATGTTTTCGTACGATGTTGTGAAAAGATATACTATGCAGGAAAAATACCAAATACTTGTTTTATTTGAGTCTTGCTTCATTTTCTAGTGCAAGATTCAAAATTTGATAAATTTGAGAAAATCTTGTTCAAATGAAACGCTTTTCTACACGTAATACGAGTCTTTGTCTCTTGGTGAAAACGGCTCTCCTGTGAATCGTAATTACGCATGCCGCTTTCTGAATAGACTAAAACACGAAGTCCTCAGTATCTAAATTTGCTGCAATATTTAATTCGGTGTGTATTTGATATTGATACCAAGGACAGAATAGGGTATTAGTAAATTAATAATTTCAAA
The DNA here is from genome assembly GCA_017312745.1 of Gryllus bimaculatus. Lineage (NCBI taxonomy): Eukaryota > Metazoa > Arthropoda > Insecta > Orthoptera > Gryllidae > Gryllus > Gryllus bimaculatus. The sequence continues at coordinate 886,138 of BOPP01000127.1, read as the reverse complement.
TCTCAAAATTCCCCACTTCCGATACTGATAGATGTCAAAAAGAATTTAAAATACATAAATTTACACTCTATTGGGAGATATTTGTATTTTGTTGGTTCACTTCTAGATAAAGTAGAATAAGACCATTTTACTTAAACAATAATAAAAAACGATTATATTATTACTGTGTAACTGCTCCCTATGCGAAAGGGGTCCGCGGCTCGGGTCCAAAAGGTCAGATGAGGTAGCATTGCACCCTACGCGATGTTTTCAATGCTTCAACTTCAATGTGGTGTAATTCGTCAGAACATACAATATAACCATCCTTCAATACTTAACCTGAAGATCAAAACTTTCTCAATGATCCCAAGAAAACAATACCTCCCTGGAAATCTATAATTCGTGAACAGCTGAGGAAGTCTAGTAAACACATCTGTAATGTCATTTTGTACCAAAAACGTCGTTATGTCTTGGTAGACGTTTTGGCTTTCTCAGTGACTTCTTCAAAATCCCAAGTTAAATCGTCATAAAATCTTTGCTCTTTCGCACCCAATCTTCGTAGATCAGAGGAGAAATGAAGATTAGTGCTCCATTTTACTTTCTCACTACGGTGTAGAGAGTAAGATGTAAGTTATATAATGCTGCGTGGAAAAACGGCGAATTTTCGTCAGAAAAAAACTCTTCTGGCCGAGCCTTGGTATTGAAAAACTGGATAAATCCATATGGTAAATTTAGAAAATTTCTCCTCTAACACGTAGTAAAACCAGAATTCCTATTTTTTGGGTCCCTGAATGAGAAAAATCTATTGACAGCAAAACGTCTGTCCGTCTGTGTGTGATCAACGCTTGCCAATTTTCTAAAACGTTCAGCCAATTTTCTAAAAAAATTGATATTCCTCAATCGATCTGGTTTATGTCACGGTCCCTTGAATTTAAAATCAATATTTTAATTTTGTGGAGTACTTTACATTAAGCCCTTGTAACATTTTCAAATTTAAAAAAAATGGCTCCATCTTTTTTGATCAATTTTTGTTGTTGGATTATGTGAAGAACGTTTAAGAGAATAGTGTAAGTCACATGTTCGTTCAAAACACTGATTTTTCTAAAATTGTAAAGTTTAATACTTGTTGGGAGGTTTACTACAATTGAAATATTAAAGATAAAGATTTTTTCCTTAATTAAATCTGTTTCTTAAAGATATATTTTGAAATAAGGTTATATACAAATTTTCGAAAACTTGAGTACGTTTCGTGTAATTCTGCGTGAAAACACGGGCGAGAAAGTTCGTGCTGTTTTAGCAACACTCTTTTCCGCTTTCTTTCAAGAGTCATCCTGATGAACACATTGCCGAAAAAATTGTCACGAAGGCTGAGAATATTCAAACTCGGGACCTTCAGATTAGAGTAAAAAAACCTGAACCGTCAACCATTACACGCAAGTGTTTGAAGTACTCCGTCAATGATTGTGGTCTTACGCGCAGGCGAGATGTTGGATTCACTAACCGTTGTTTTTGATCCTCCTTATCATTCTTTTCCACTTCTCCCATTTGATGTTTAATTTATTATTGCTTTATCCGCGCTTTCATAACCAAGTTTTGTGTGCACTGTTACTATTTTCTTGAATGCACCCGTTAATCTGACATGATTCACAATTGTTTCAAGGGGACCCCTACGAGAGTGGTGTAATACATGTCTTCTGGAGTACACCAGATGTTAGTGACGTTAATCTACCTCATATTATTTCTAATGTCTCTAAAAGGAAATGCGTGGTGTATGACTGCAGCTGTAGGTCTAAAGTCGGAGAACCTAACAGATACGCTAGCACGTTCCTTATTACTTGAGGTCCCTTCAAGCGTGTTGTGACGCGTGTGTGCGCGTGTCGAGCTGATGTCGGAGAGCGTATCCTCTCCCATATTATTTGAAATGTTCCTTCAAGCGTGTTGTACTGTGTGCCTGCAGGTGTCGGGCTGATGTCGGAGAGCGTATCCCCCCATATTATTTCAAAAGCCTCTTCAAGCATGTTGTGCTGTGCGTGTGCAGGTGTCGGAGAGCGCATCCTCCCATATTATTTGAAATGCCTCTTCAAGCGTGTTGTGCTGTGTACCTGCTGGGGTCGGGCTGATGTCGGAAAGCTTATCTCTCCCCCATATTATTTGAAATGCCTCGTCAACCGTGTTGTGCTGTGTGCCTGCAGGCGTCAGGCTGATATCGGAGAGCGTATCCCCCCATATTATTTGAAATGCCCTTTTAAGCGTGTTGTGCTGTGTGTGCAGGTGTCGGTCTGATGTCGGAGACGCTGCTGCAGCACTTCCGGCCGCTGGACGCGGAGCTGCCCCCTGACACGCTGCTGCCCTTCCTGAGCTTCGGCCGCAAGCTGTCGCGCACCTCCTCGGCTGCGCCGCTGCCGGCGGCCGCCGCCGCTCAGCCCACCAACGCCCTGCAGCCCGCCCCCGCGCCCCAACCCTCCGCCGCCCCCGCGCACGGGGAGGCCGAGGCCGTGGCGGAGGCGGCGCCGGCCCCCGCGCTGCTGCCCGCGCCGCCCCCGCCGCAGCCCGCACACACCGCCTCGCCGCTGGCGCCGCCTGGCGAGGACGAGGTGAGTGAAGCGACTTCTTTTGTTGCATTTCGACTTTTTCGCCTTTTACGCTTCTTTTCTTTTGTATTATAAATTTCCATATTACGTTTATTTTTTTGTTTTCTAAGTTTTCATTTTTTTTACGTTATTTTATAACACTTACATTATTGTACTAAATAATTTAATCGGGTATTTTTAAAAGGTCACATCTTCAATCTCTGAGGAAATAAATTAAACTTGTCATGTAACTCAGAATGCTTATATATTGTTACATATTGAAATGTGCTGGTAAATATTATCGAAACATATGTGGTTCTCTGTGCATGAAAAAATTGTTTCTGAGGTTAACAAATTTCGATATCAGATGTATTTATTCTGTAGGTGCGTTGGGAAAACACTGAAACCTATAGTTACCACAAATTTGTTTTATAAATTACGTGAAAACTTTCAAAATTCAAAAATAAAATCCAAGCACTTTTAAAAAATTACAAATTCCAATTTATCTTGGAAGATTGCAGTTCTAAGTTCAATTTCAGAGTTCTAATTTCTCTTGGAACATAAATTAAGCATTAGTACAACCAATAAAATTAAAATTTGGTTGATAGAATACGACCTTCACAAAAAAATAGGTTAATTGGAAAACTTATTTCTAGGTAAGTGACCAATAACAAATAAATATAGGTTCAAACTTATTTTTTCTGCAATATTTTATTTGCGTTAGTGTTTATTGAACCATCCTGCTGAGCTTCGACTTCAGTCACAACGAGTGTGTCGTCAGTTGTGACCTACTGAATGTGAGAATTCAGTCAGTATGCAGTGCAGAGAGAATGCGGAATAACACAGTTAATTTTTTTTCAGTAAAATCCGAAATGTTTTTGAATTTACCGCCTTCCTAAGTGCAAAATGAAACCACATACGGCTCTCACCTGGTCTGAGGCTGTATAGTTTTCTTTAACTAACATTTCGTGCGCACAATAATTCAATAAATAATTTAATATGGAGTTGTTTCTATCTTCATTCTCTTTTTTCTTGCAACAAACTACCAAGATATGCATTAGACACTTTTGAATGACTCTAAAGTTCTATGTCTCGACAACTATTCAAATGTAATTTTTCCATAAATTAAAAAAACTAGCATTAGAAAGCGTGAGGTTTCCATGAGGAAAGAGAAACAAAGGGTACAGTCCCCACAATATTTAGTCACCATTTTTGAATTCTCCGTTACTTGCGCATGCGAGAAAAAATCAAGCAGAGATTCACGCGTTAGTAAATATGAATGGAACATATTAGAATGTATATCGAAAGAATAATGTAATGTAATTTACAATAGGTAACGAGAATTATTGTGCTTAAATTTATGGATTACTTCATATAAATGCGATACGTTGAATTTATTTTATATGGTTTTGTAAAATCTATAAACATTACGTAGGATCATAGATGAATCAATGACACAGCTTTAGAGTAATGTATTGTTCTCGAGACTACACGTATGGGCCCGATATTCCAGAAAGTACATCACGTCTTATTCGAGATACAGCATCACGACAAAGAAATGCAAATACGAAGTTGGCAACGTTCTCTTGGAGTGACACACCCACGCCTTTCGTGACAGCGACCTCATTGGTGAATAGATCCGCGCCGCCCTCTCCGCCCTCGCCGCCCTCGCCGCCCTCGCCGCCCTCGCCGCCCTCGCCGCCCTCGCCGCCCTCGCCGCCCTCGGCTCTGCCCCACCGTCTCTCAACTGCCGTACGTGATATTTCGAGGATAGTACACAGTAAACATATAGTGCCATTGACAAACTATAAAAATCCATATACGACAAGATGTAATGATGTATTTTATCTATATGTTCAACGCGTAAACGTGTTTCGTCATAGATCTGTTTCATAGAGACCTAGAGGTGTATTTCACTCTGTAGGAATAGCACACTTGATGGCTTCTTATTAATGGTTCAAACTCGCAATATTTCCTTCAAGTATTACGTATTCAAGGAATAATTGAGTGAGTAATATTATTAGTAATGTTAATTATATTATGAAATGTATCTTTAATAAGGACAAAAAATATTTTTAAAAGTACAAAAATGTTAACGTTCGAGCAGTATACATGAAGATGAAGTATTAACTAAGAAAGAACCTATCGCATTTCACTTCTGATTTGGGATATGTCACGGCAACGAGGAAATTCAAACAAGTTGCCAACGCCTCCTGACCGTGACACGCCCTCGCTCGCATTGTCATGGGTGGCATTGGCGCCCGCCCCCGCCCCCGCGCATACTTCTGCCTTAGACTAGGCCGACGCCCACGCACCCGCCGCGACGAAGAGATCGGTGGAGAGCGAGGGAGATCTTGAGACAATTTAATCGTGAATGCTGATCTTTTGCTTAGAGGTTACTTAATGTACTGCGACGATGAAAATAAAGACATTTTTTCAGAATAGACAATTAATATGAAAGTAATATGTCTCGTTTACTATTATTATTATTATTATTATTATTATTATTATTATTATTATTATTATTATTAATTTCATCAAATGTTTGCCGGCTTAAAGACGTTTACTAACATTACTTCTCAGTTATGTATTTCGACCTCACTGTAGATCACTATCCAACTCCTCCCTCAACACAACACAAACGAAAGCTACAATGGGAAAGATCAGATGGAAATCTAATTTTAAAATAATTCTAATGGTAAAATCTTGATAAATGATCAGAAATGAAATAGCAATTATTTACTGTAAGATAATCGTTTTCACTATGTGGTTTGAGGAATTGTTTGAAGCAAGCTAAAATATTTAGAAATATTGCATGGTCGTTTTTTCTAAAAATGTTTTACAGAAAATATAATACTGCGTCTCATTATTTACAGAAAAATTACAATAAATTAATAATTAAAGCGACACCTAATGGATTCACAGAAATATTGCATGTAATAAATTTTGAATTTATTACACATTATCATAAATTATTATGAAATTATTACAATGTGTATTGTGTTTTAAATTTATTCCATGTAAACTGTTTCGAACTGTATCTAGCCAACTTCATATAAATATTTTCAAAGGGTTTACAAGCCTCTGTAAATGTCGAGATATTTGATTTAGCATGTTATTTATGAAGTTGGTTCTGCACATTCACTCCGGTGAATTCCATTTTGATCACTCCCTCTCACCTGCCATGTCGTCCTTTCTTAGAGGAAGAGAGAGGAGAGAGGCGGTCTGCGAGAGGCCGGATGGAAAGGAAACGTATTTCTTTCTCGCAAGTGTTGATAGCGACTTGTAGTTATAAAAACAGTAGCACTGACCTTTTTTTTCCTGGACAAGCCAAAACAGAGAGAAATCAATTGTTCCTTATTTAATTTACATACGTATTCACTATAACAGTATATTTCAACGCACTACTAAATAGCGTTTATTTGCGCCGATATTTCTGCTGTTGAACATAACTATGTGAAGGAATAACTTTTTCAAATATCAATTGTGGATTCACAAGGATTTTCTTAAAAGTTAAACTTTCTTAAATGTGAGTGGTAAGCGAAATGTTAAAAATTTTGATATATAAAAAGTTCTCTATAATTATTACTATTCTAGGGATTATTGAATAAAAATATATTGCATCCGTTTGTAACAGATTCAAAATCAAAACTGAAGCCATAGTAACCGAAAGCTAAACATTTTGTGCATGAACGAAACGAATCTACAACTGCTTTCGTTAAATTCACACAACCAAACGACGAAACGAAAAAATGAGGCATATAAGTGTCCATTCTCTATTTTTAGATATTATTAAAATGTAATTTATTCTAACTATAAAATTGGATTGCATGTTGTAACACATCTGAGGCCCTCGAACTTTCAATTAATGCAAAAATTGAGAAATTTGGTTGATTAAAAACTCAAAACCCTTTCTGTTGCAAATCTGTTTCTTATCCAAAGACGTACTGAGGTGTAAATGAACAGTACGAATACTAGTCGTGCAGATCTCCTGTCCTATTTCATAACGCAAATGATTGCACGAGGTACATCGATTTTTTTAGTCATTAAGGGTTTACTACAAATTTTCTGAACAAGTACTTTGGTACCTCAAAATGTTAATTTGGATGTGATGTGAAAGTTGTTTAACTTTAACGTATGGCATTTAAATTTAGCTATGTTGTCTTTCGGATAAAAAATGGGGTGTGTATCAACATACGAATACTTCGTTTCCCCATTGATTCATTCAGCAGTCATGACAAAAGTATATAACTATAGTACATGACTTTGACAATTTATCAAATCATCTTTGATAGTGATTGCGCAGGATGCAATTGTAAACGAACCGTCTTTAAAATATCTGACAATAATATGTTTGCTATGAAGAGCTCGAAAGTAAAGTAGATAGTAAAAGTAACATGTTTTTCGAAGCTATTAATACCTCACCTCTCTAAACTAAGAAGTAGTTGAGCGCGAAAAAAATAAAATATCTGGGTTACATCTGTATCCCCAGTGAGTATCCCACGACCAGGAATAGATTCTCAAGCATGCAATTATCCTTTTCATGCTGAACCTTCTTATACAAAAGGGAAGCTACTTTATCTGATGCGATACGAGTATTAGAGAGGGAACTAAACCTAAATTTAAGAGAGTTAAGTGGTAGGTGAGATGAAGGAGCGAGATAGAAAGGGGGAGAGTACATTTTTTTTAGCTCACGAGAAGGTTCAAAGGAAAGGAAACAAATATAAAAATTGTTTACGCAATTAGAAAAGAAAAGCTCCAAAAGTAGTGAAGGGAAAAATAATTGTTTGTTTCGGTTTAGAGGTCAATAACCGAATAAAGGAGATTTCTTCTCTATAAGAAAGAAACTGAAATGATTTCGTTGCTTTCTGTGTTGAGTGGTTATTTTTATTTTAAAAACAATCACAATTCTATACAGATTGAAATCTCTATATTTGTTATTTGTTCCATATAACTGCAGGAGTTACATATTAGAGGGGAGCTATGAAGACTTTAGTATCATTAAATGAACTTATTAGTTTGTCACGCTTCTTTTAATACAAGAGGCATAAAAGAAGAGAGTAGCAGTGTCTACGGAAGTAACGCAAAGTGAGAGTTGAGATTTCAATCACGAAAGGAATCAAAAGAAAGTGAACAAACAAGGTTATTGTTCCAGTAATGAAAGGATGGCATACTCAGTATGAGACAATATAAAGGTGCAAAAATGATTCAAAGTAAATTCAAGGTAATCAAAAAGGAAAGAACAAATATAAAAAAAACACTGTTTTTCACTGCAAATACATCTGTAGAAGCTCTTTCAATTGACTTCGTATGTAATGTCTTCAGTAGCATTTACATTATTATATATAACAATATTGACATTATAAACAATGTTTGTTCTATTTTCAAGATAATGCCAAATAATTAAAGTTGTGCTATTCAATCATTAATTTAACACAGTTAATGAATACCCCACTAATATTAAGCATTAATTGGTTAGAAAATATTAATTTCTATGAAATATTAAGGTTAGAAATCAAACGTTCCCAAAAATGTTTATGCTTTTATTGAAAGTGTGTGTGTGTGTGTGTGTGTGTGTGTGTGTGTGTGAGAGAGAGAGAGAGAGAGAGAGATAGAGAGGGAGAGAGAGAGAAGTTGCTTGTCTAAAACTAGCTTATGCATTTACATAATAATTAGCTGTTGACTTTAAAGTCCAGAAATTGTTCACGTTAGAAAAGTAACTCATGGCTGTCTTGGGAACAATGAATGTAACTGGGAAAACTGTTGTATTCTCACAGATAAAGAGAGGCCATGAAGCAAAGTTATTGTTTCATTTTCAAAAAGGTTCTGTTGTAAACTTCTCTGCTAGAATTAGACCAAATGTCTGGTTCTCACTATTTCGCAATTATGTCCTGGTGATTTCTTGATGACATTTCTATATACGTGCAACACGTTCGTGGAACTCTCGATATATCGAATTATTTTATTAGAATTATGTAGCTACGACAGATCAGAATAATAAAATAAATATTTAAAATTGCATTGCAATGTAAGCAGGAAAAACGTCGAATATCTTAATGATAATATTATTAAAATAAATTAAAATGAAACCTACATGCTAACAAATCGAATCATTGCTTTTTGAAATGATTATCCTTTAACAAATTAACTCTAATGCAGCCCGAATCAACACCATTTGACCAATACAAATGGACTCTGCCAATCACACTTCCTATCAGCCTATTCATATCATTTTTATTACTCGTCATCTTAGCTCAGTCCAGCTCCTTACAGTTTATGTCATCTCAGAGCACCTGAATAAAAACTTAAGTCCAGCTGAATTAGGTTTACTTTAATTCGCTTCAGATCAGTTCATCTGAACTAAAATATATTCTCAATTAAGTTTTGTTCAATCCTACTCGCTTAAATCAGCTCGACACCTCTGAAGTCAGCTCAGCTTATATTTCTCGTTAGTTGACACATACTTTTCCCCATTATTTTAATCCCCCCATGATCTTTCCTTCCTTGTCGCATGAGTAGTTAAAACCAAATTTTATTTGTTTTTATTTTAGCGAAAATATAATGATATTGCGTGTAACGAACATTACATTTATTTTATTTCCTTCCCCATACCTTTCTCTAAAACTATAAATTAATAGTTTATACCTGATCAGAGTTTATTAATATGTTTTAACACTCTTCGTTCATCAGTACACGTTGTGCCATTTCATATTGTTGAATCGTTGAGGATTTGAACCGCACAGATGCAATAATACCAATAGTTACTAAGAACAAGGAGGAGGGAAGAGCGACATATATTGTGTAAACAGATTTTCTAGGTAGATGAGAGCACGAAAAGAAGCACTGTCAAAGAAAAAAACTTGATGCACGTCGTGGTCTAAGTGACCTACTTACCACAGACGTGTCGACATTAAATTTCAAGTGATACGGTATTTTTAATTTTAGTTTTTTTACTCTTAACAAGGGTACGCTTCTTGCCTTTTTAAAATTACACAAAATGTGATTGTTCCATAATTAATTTTATATTTGTTAAGAACATTTTAACATTTTAAGAGTCACATACATCTATTCACAACCAGAAAGTTAAGGAATGCACGAAATTATTGTAGTTTAAAACTTTTGTCTCTTCGGTGTCTTTTTACACTTTTTAGAAAATATTTAAAATTGTTCAGTAATCTGTAATTCATTGCCATTGCCTATTAATAAAAAACGTCTTTATTAATATAATAGAATCGTTTGTGTTAAATAAACCGATAAAAATATAAATTTAACCCTAACGAGATTTAATGAGTATGATCAATTCACTTCGCTTCAATGGAATTGTTTATGTGTGCGAATATGACTTTTGCACGAGGGAATGGAGTAGACGCCTCAAGAAGATAAGAGACAACTATGACCAATTCATTCCGCTTCACTGGAAATACCAACTTAGATTGGTAAAGGAACTAAATTGATGTCACAGTAATGCATGTGACCGCGAGATCTTAAGATTTCAGTCCCGACGGTGGCAGAATTTTCGACACATGCGTACTTCACTCCCGAGGAGAATGATAGCCACTCTGATAAATAGTTCAGTGTGTTTTCGTGGTTTCTGCGATTAATATCAGGTAAATACCGGAGCAGTATGTAACACACGGGCCATGGGTCACGCGCGATCTTTCCTTCCTCTTCCTCGCCCTACCCTCACACTTAACATACTACACACACATACACACACATGCATGCACTACACATCCACACATGCGCGGAGACTAGTCTGGAGCTTAGAGCGTGTCCCTCCCGCTGATGGGTGATGCCTGGTTGAGCAAGCGTAGGTGTAAGCCGGGGTTGAAACTCACCATCTAGCGGGGGTAAGATATGGCGTGTACCTCCCGCGATAAAAGCAAGCACGCAATTAACTTTCGAGAGCAATAACCTTAGCAATTGAGAATCACTAATGAATCAACCAATGGGATTGCATGCGTGTGTGTGTGTGACAGCTGCACGAGGACATGGACGTGGGCGTGGAGCGCGCGGCCGAGGCCAACAAGCCGGCTCCTCGGCTGCCGGGGCGGGCGCGTTCGCAGGAGCTGCCTCGGCGGAAGCTCATCGCCCGCCGGCCCGTCGCCCCTTCGCCCTCGCCCTCGCCCTCGCCCTCTCCTTCGCCCTCGCCCACGCCCAGCGCCGCCCCGCCCCGCCAGCGCCCGCGCGTCTACGCCACCCTGCGCCGCACCAACTCGTCGGCGTTCCGCACGCTGGCGCGCCCGGCCGAGGTGGGCGTGGCCCTGCCCGCCGCCACCACCACCACCACCACGGTGGCGCCGCCGCCCGTCACCGCCGCCGCGCCGGCCGCCGGCGACGACGACGTGGTGACGGACGCCCCGCGCGCCGCTGCCAGGTCAGTTCCTGCCTTCCAGTAGAACAGAATCAAGCATTTCGTTTTGAAAGGCTAACTTTTTGTACATTTTATTATCATTTGCACTGGACATATTATAATTGGCATCAATGTTTATAATGTACATGTAAGCTCCCGCGGCTCGAGTTCATGACTTCTTGACAGTCCGGGTGACGCCGCGTTGTTGGCTGAGAGGTCGACGTTTCGCCTGACGCAGGCTTCTTCAGGGCAATCACTGAACCCTAAGGAAGTTTGTGACACGACAGGCGAAACGTCGGGCTCTCAGCCAACTATGGGGCGTCATACGGATAGCCAAGATGTCATCAGTTTTTATAATATTTGAATTGCATTAATTTCTCCTTCGGCTCCTTCCCTTCCTTCTTCTTAAACTCTCCTCCTTAATCTTCATCCTGACTTATTCTCCTTTGTATTGCTTCTTTTTCTTCTTCTTCTCCTTTTGCTGTCATCTCACCTGACTCCTTATATATCTTCCACCATTTCTCCATCTTGTCTTAACATTTCTGTCTCCCATTCCTTCTTCTCTTTCCTTTCATTATTCATTTTCATTTCTCTTCATCTTTCTTTTTCTCGAATCCCTCCTTTCCTTAAATTGTTATTTCGCTCTTGCCTGGAGGTGGACGTAATGGTTATGATAATGTTGATGATGTAAAATGATGAGATCCCTGAAATATTTATTACTATCACATTCGAAATGGTTCCAAAACAAACCCTTAAGTATCTTCTATAGCAGGAAAATTAGCCCCATACAACTCATATTTACATTCAATGTTTTTTCCCACTTTTGAGTTTTAACACAAACTGTATCCGCGAAGAAAATTATTTTAGTAGAATTTTTTTTTTCGCAGAAGAGGTATAATGCGGTAGATAGAGTTGTCGAGATCGCGTTTACCAACAGATAAAACATCTCAGAGAAATACAAATCGGTTCTTCTTTCGTCTCCGTTAGTGCTCCTTAATTTTCCCGTTATTGGTCATTATGTTTTGTTAAGTTATGAAGTTAAAAGATTCAAAGCAGCAGAGTTTGAGTTAAATATACGGATGTACAATCCATTAATCCATTTCAATGATATGTTTTCTCTTTTTACTTCAAGAGTGTGTTAAGGTGTGTTTTATTTCGCTTTCTATATTCTGAAATACAGTGCAGTTTCCAAATAATAAAAAACTATTAACGTAAATGTAAAAATAGCATCTAAACAATTAATGTCTTTTAGACCATATTTTTTTCTTGTAATGATACTATTATTATAAAACTTGAAGGTAACAAAAGTATATTTTTTCTGTGAAACTTGACTGTTTTGCGCTGCATTAAAAACGACGTATTGAAGAGATTTTAATATTAAAGAATAAAAAAAAACATTATTTGCAACTTTATTAATTCAATATTTTTATACATTTGATGCGGCGCTCTTAATGTTGGCGGAGAAAATAAGGCACAAAAAATTCAAATACAAGTGCTTCCCGTGACTCCGCTAAACACTCTAAAACGCAGCTCCGTCACTCTGCACAAGAAGGGTTCCTCTTGATTAAAACTGGCGTGCGTATAATCACGATTACTTGTTGACCACTCCTCTTTCACTTTTGAAAGGGGGACAGCGCCACTCTCGGTGAAGAGTCATTTAATCGCATTAAGAGAGAAAGGGAGGACCGAGCACTTTTTGCCGCGTTTTGACAGGAAAGACGCATTTCTATGTGTGAATAAGAGGATATGGTTTTGAGTTCATCAAGAATGAATGAATCTCTTGCAGATGCACTGAAGGAAATTGTGGAATGTCCAGACATTACGTGTATTTCGTAAAATAACTTCCAAAGCACAATTCTGCAAACATTTTCCAAGCAAGTAACTAATTATGATGAAAAACACTTCGTTAGACTACTTAAATATATTTTTCTAGAATTTCAGATAATGTAACAAAGAATGTAGTTTCATTTTTTCTAACATTTGCTGTTATATGGTTGATGGCACATTGTATGTACTAGGAGAATGGCCCGTGAGCTACTTTTGGTTCATGAAGATGAGAGCTTTGATTCGCACGACGGAAGGAAGACTTTACTTTATGACATAAAATAAAGAATGTGTAAAATATAAATTCATTAATAATTTATTGAATTGTTTACAACCTAAATAAAAAGAAATGAATTTATGTGTGTGGGATATGTTCAACAATAACTGGTGAAACACCCGAGCGATTGCGCCTAAATTTTGCAAGAACACTTTTCAGAAGCTCCCCACGAAAAACAACAACATTCAACAAGTGTCCGCGGTTCCAAAATGTGAAAGGAAATGCGGTTGCACCACGAAATGCTCCTGGAAATTATGCAACTCGCAATGCATCTAGGAGGCTTCGTTGCTGGGCAATTTCGGGCAAACAGATCGAGGTTGGAGGGTGGGGGGAGCGAGTGGGAGTACTTGCTGACTATGGTGAATAAACACCCGGACAACACCAGATAAATATCTGATTAACAAAATTTGTATTTTACATCGATAGTTCCTTCTTCATATGAAACTGACAATACGTAAAATATTATACAACTCGTATGTCATCAGGGGCAGATTCAGCCGATCACATTTTTAGAGAGGAGGTCATTATAAACTTTTGTTATATAACAAATATATTTGTTACTATATTGTATATTATTTTTATAGTGTATATGATTATATACAATATTTTCTTAAACAATTACATAATTTTAACATAAATAAATATTTAAATCAATTTTTCCTAATACAGGCAGGTAGCAAACGAAAAGTGTAGGCCTTTTCCTCTGTATTCACCACTATATGTCATCTCCGGAATGAAAAAGAATCAAAAACGCTGCTCCAAACCATATCCTGATTCCACGAAGCAGATTGTGGCATCATTTCTTCGTTACAAGGAAAACATCGTTTATGTTTGTGGGCGAAATCTGAAATGTTTCTAGAAACCGCGGCACAATGCTTATGCTCCGAAGCAGTGTTAATGAACCAATTTTTCCTCTGCTCCTCTCTACGCTTCGTCGCCTGTTCCGCCGAGGCGAGCATATCTTTCCAGGAGACTGACTCGATTTCTTGTGCTTTTCGTCGCGGCAAGAAGTGAAATCTCACGTAATTGTACCTGCCTTGTAATAAAGATGGAAGTCCATGGATTATTCATTTAGAATATCGTGAGTTTTCTCTCCGAGGATATTTTCGTATTGTTTTATTGACGATTCATGATTTCTAACCGAGATTTAACGCTGATTTTATGCATCTTGTTTCTTCTTTGTACGCTCTTTCCTAGACTTTCCTCTGAATACAGAAACAATGGTAATATCTTTTCTGTAAAATAAGAGCTAAAATTTTACAATGATATTCTAATCTCGTGTTGCCAAAAATATATATCAAACACTTTTGCATTAATGTCTAAAACCAATGCAAATATTCTTCATACTCAAATAAATTCGGCTTATTTTTTCTTGAAATAGTTATTAATTCCCTTGCGCAAAACTTGAAATTAATCTGAACTAAGAAATATCTGTTACTCGCAACATTCGCATAATAATTGTATATAAAGTATATGTAAAATTATTTGGCGTCAGACTTCACTGTTTTGAACCACTTGAGCTAGAATTTGTATTGATGAGATGATTCAGCTGTTTGCTAACAAACTACATTCAGCGTTCTGCAATGTTTCTCGCATATGGACACCTCAATCCCAACTTATATTTGAAGTATTATCTTACCTGGGCTGTAGTAGATACTACGTATTAAATCAATACTACGTATTAAACTCACGCTCATTTTTTCCCACTATTTTCTTAACATTTTCTTCATTTCCTTCTTCTTGCCCAGTTTCCCTAGCAAAATGTAGACGACATACCACGAAAATTGATATTTGTTTTACATTGTGCATGCCAAACTAATGCTCATTTCACGTCCCAGTCATTAGTGTGAAAATAAAACTGAACACGGAAAATATCCAAATGATTTACTGAAAAAGTAAGCTGTACGCAAATTGTTTTGTATGTAATTGTTTTTCTCAGAGCAACCAATGTATGTTAATTCCACAGTCTCACGGAAGAGACAACGCCTAGTACCATCCAGTCACCCAGCACAAGCGTTCGAGCGTCAATACGGCAGTTGTCGACCACCTCAACGACCACAACTACCACCACCACGACGACACCAACAACAACAACGCCGGCACCAACGACCACCACGACAACAGCGACCACTACCACCACCACCACCACTCCAAGCACCACGACAGCGGCGCCCACAGTCGCTGCCACGACGCAGGCTGCCCCGACGCAGGCCGCCCCAACGCAGGCCGCCCCGACGCAGGCCGCCCCGACGCAGGCCGCCCCGACGCCGGAGCCTGCACCGGAGCCTGTCACCACGCCAGGTGAGCAACCACGACATTCCACACCAGGCAGCTTTAGGTGGCTCAGGGCAGCAATTGATCACACTCCAGTTCCATTGCCCGGGTATCCACTCCTGACAGTAGCAGAGGTTTCGACACTGGCTACATAGCTAGGTCGAGTTCAGCCGCTGTCTGGAGGATAATTCCGTCTGCTCTGATCGGTAGTTCTCCCTGGTTTCCCCGACCAATACCAGTCGAATGCCGGAGTAGTACCCTAACAAACAGGCCACGGAGTGTCGCGCGGTCTTTCCTTCCTCTTTCTTGCTCTATCCGCACTCCCTAAGTTCACACACACACACACACACACACACTTGTATGCACTACACTACCACACATGTCTCAGAAAAGTAAGGGATTCTAGACTTTGCACAGGCTGCTGAGGTGCCCTGTTCAAAAATTTCAATAATTAAGCCCATTACAATTTATAGAATGATTTACAGGATTCTGTGCGGTTATGAATATTAATTTAACTTAATTTTTGTTAAAAGTAATTATGTCATCAAGAATGATTATGAATCTAACTTTTTATGCTCATAAAAACTGCCATCAGTAATTATAAGCGTATCCATCTTCAGGTAATTTGTTCCGAAATAACTTCCGAAAAGTGAAATCTATTTTGATTTCGAAAACACGAATCAGTCATAGCCAGTGCTCACATCAATACGACGGGCAGTTAAGTGAGAAGAGAAGGAACATAAAAGTGAAACCAATCAGAGAAATCTTAGCAGAGTCGATCATAGTAATGGAGGCGCTTCACTGATCGCTGGCTGTTGCAACGGTCGTTAGATTCCGATTTATTGGGTTATCTCTACATTTCCACTGACATGCGACTCCAAAGGTTTACGACTGAATTGAACTTCTAATACTCTGTCATAATACAGATCAATATTTCATTACATTAATAAATAATTTAACTGTTTGTGTGACAGATCTGCTAGTAATTAAATGCTTGTGGTCACTATATATCGATGATAGAGTCCTAAGGTTCGTGATGTAATCGTTCATGGCACGATTTGGGCTGATAAATTGGGTTCTGACTGGGTTTCGAACCTGTGCGTCAATAATGCAAGCCCCCTTTGGACCTTCCTGTACATGCGTTATAGGTTTTTGGGTGCTCGTCCGTCTCTATTTTTCTCTCCTGGGCTCGGCGCTAGGTATCCTACAAAAATTTGGGCTACTGGGGGGTTTCCAGGGGCTTCTTCCTGGGTTCAGCCCTTGAACAGCGATGTTCCTCGCTTAATTTTGGGAAGCGTGAGAGTTTTTTCCTTTCAACACTGTGAGTATCATCATATCACCCAAACAGGATACCACTACATACCGCAGAATAGCATTAATACTAATGCAATATCTTATGTGGGTTCTTCAAAGAACCTGATAATGTAAGAATGTTTGGGGGCGCAACGGCGGTTTCTTTGTCTTTCCTTTGGCTAAATTTGGGCTTATTTTTGGGTGGTTGGTTGGTGAAAGTTCACTTGGGACTTACTGACATCGCACTCGTTATCTCTTACTCCTCTTCTGCCATTCTCCTGACTTGGCTGACTTTTAACTTTAGACTCCATGGGCGACATTTAAATTTTAAAAAAAGTTTTAGGATACTTATTTGTTTTTCTTCCACTCAGTCCGATACTATATGCTCTGAGTCTTGGCGGTCGACTCGGTGCCTGCTATCTGAAAAAGATTGTCAATAATTACATGACGACGGTTCTCTTTATTACAATTTATATGAACTGATTAGGTATCTAGGATTCCTGTGCGGCTTATGAATATTAATTTAACATAAGTTCTTTTCTTGTTTGTTCAAAAGTGTAGATGTCTTATTGTCATGCAAGAAGATGCTTATACCGGATAGTTTCCTGTCGCATACCCGTTTCGTGTGTTTCTAACTTCTTTTTATGCTGGTTCTGTCTAATTGTATGGTCACTACTGCTTGTATCAGTAATATTTTCATTTATTTAGCGGGTTAACATCCATTCTTTTTCCTTTCTCCCCTCCCAGGGTAGATTCATTGTCTTCTCCCGTAAACTTTTTCCTTTTCTTTCTTAGCTACTTCTCCCCGGCTCGTAAATCCAGTGAAATCTATCTATTGATTTCGAAAACCGGCCGGAATCAGTTCGCATTTGTATGCCAGTTCTTCCACGTCAATATCCGACGGGCAGGCAGTTAGGTGTGTCTGTGCGAAATTTGATTTTTTCTAAGGAAAGGAAACATCAAAGTGAAATCTTCTACCTAATCAGTTGATGGACGAATCGCCTCGTGGCAGTAGTCGATCATGTAGTATTATGGACACCGGCGGGCTTTGGCGGGTTGGGGCGGGTCTTTCTTCTCCAGGGCTCGATACAGCTTCCACTTACTATTGTTTGTCAATCATTTTTTTACTGTGTCGTTAGAATTTTTCGATTTAACATTGGGCTCGTTTACCTCAGCTCTTTCTACATCTTTCCACTGGACGACCCATGACGATTCCCCACACAAGCGTTCTGGTCTAATCACGACTGCATTGTAAACTTCTAATATTTTTCTCCAGATTTTTGCACCATCATTTGGTAGAAATAAACATTAACTTATCAAATAGATTAATATTTCATACACAACATTAATAAATAATTTTTAACTGGGTTTCAGGCTTGTTGAACTAGAGAAATCGTATGTATTATAGAATAAATGAAAATGTGATTATGCAATTTTTATTTAGGACGTAGTAACAATGTTCACTAGATAAAAGGGCTGGGACATTCGTTGAATTATTGATGTTATATGAAATAAAAGAAGGTAATTGAATTCTTTTCACTTTTTTTATTTAAATATAAAAATTTTAATCCTGCATACAATTACATCGTTTGTTTTTTTTTACACAGTGAATGTAGGTTCACGAATTCTGAATGTCGAACGACGAGAGAGTTTCTCGGTCTGAAAATCAAGAACGTAGTTGAAATGCACGACTCAGATATGCGCAAAGACTTCATTTAAATAACGAGATCGCGAAGATAATGATTTTAACCTTAAACTTACTTCTCATAATTACCGATTACAGAAACACCATTCTCCTACGGATTACTTTTTTTATATAGCCATCCTCACACTCCATATCATATACACACGTAAAACTTACATGCACTATACTGACCCACCATCCGGAGAATTATGTCACGGAGCTTCAGCTGTCCCGGGTAAGGATGGTGCCCCCCCTTTTCGGAGATAACCTGGAAGTAGAAAAACCCCTGGCAAACAGAACAGTTGGTCGACACACTTCCCGATCGATCCCAGCCGCCGAGACAAGATTCCATCGCACACTTCCAACACGGCCATACAGTCTACGTACCCGGGCTCGACCGACTCGAGTAGCGTTAGGGCCAAAACCCGCGCGCTCGACCAACCCTGCAACGACAGGGCAGGTTCGCCAGCGGATCTCGCGTTCAACGGGAAGATCACTGCCAACTGCCACGTGCGGAATCATGCACTATATTTAGGGCATCAACCTAACTTGCCACCCAGAATCACTAATATCAATCAATTGGAATTCACGGCGCTGTACGGCGAGCCCTGTTGTTGCCGGGCAGTGGTCTGCATGCGCCCGACGCGTCGACGGAGCGCCCGTCCGGGGCGACCCCGGCGACCCGACGCCGGAGCCGGCCCGCGGGCGGGGGCGCGCGCACACCGCCCACCGCGCCCGCCACAGGGCGGTCGCCGCCCACAGCGCCCGCCCGCCGAGGGCGTCGAGGCGAGCTCGCCGCGCGCGCGGTGAGCACGCCAGGAAGAGCGCCGCGGCGCCCCGGCCCCCGTCCCGCGCCGCCGGCGCGCCGCCCGCCCCAGCTCATCGCCGCCGCCCGCCGACGCCCCCGGCCGACGCCCCGCGCCCCCGCCCTGGCGGCGCGCGCCGCCGCGCTGCTGCTGCTGCGGAGCTCAGAGGCGGACGCCGACGAAGTCCAAAGGTGGGCCACAGCGATTCTTGCAAATAAAAAAAAAGGATTATTATTTTGAATCTCTTTGGGGTGTTTATTTAACTAACGTCATATAAATACTAAGAAGGCTGTCAACTAAGATTAGACATTTTCATTTTAATTCATTTTACTTAAATGAAACTCAATTTTTCTTTTTTGGAAAAAGATAAGTAATGTTTTAATATGAATTAAAAAAGTCTTGTCAGAACTTTCTTAAATTTGAAATTATCCGATAGATTTAAATTTTACACATACATCAAATATTTAACAGTTTATATAGAAGTTCATATATTTCCAAGTAATTTAAATTTGTTAGAAAATGTAGGAGTGTTTTTTTTTTTGCAACAGGAATAGCAATATAGTAAAGTTCCACGTACTCCTACTCGATAATTGTGAGGCGGCAGGACATTAAGAAACCAAGCTATATGACCGAAGTACATTGACGACCTTATATGTTCTGAAATGAGTGTAATGTGTTGTGATGGTATACAATAGATCCAAAGCAGACTGTCTTGTTTTTGTTTTCAATTTTTATATAAAGTACCTAAATTACTAGGCAAGCCTATGAATTTAGCAAATTGAACGGCAGATTTAGACAGTCCTATCATAAAGTTTACGATTTTGTTAACATTTAATATTACTTTAATAACCAGTTAATATAGCAAGTATATCATCTGCGGCCGACAAAGCTTCAATTGAAAGCAAACATTACAAATTTGGTTGATTGAGGAGCTCGTAATTTACTAACTAATACAAAACAACTTTAGGTTTAAATATATAATATTTAAATCAGTAAGTCGTCGGGATCCAGAGAATCCCCGATAAAATTACAGAAAATTTGAGAAAACTAGATCAAAAAATACCAAAGAGTTATTTGTTATTTTAATGTGTCGTTTGGAAACATGTGAAAGCCACGGCGTGACTTGTTCGCAGGCCCCGGAGCGCCGCCGCGCCCCCGCCCGCCTGGCGCCGTCGCCTCCCGCGCGCAAATCCTCTACCAACGTGGTGAGTCGGTGGTCGGTGCTCGGGAGCTGCGGGGCGAACCGGGCCCGGCCCCCCGCCCACCCGCGCCCCGTCACGCGCGCACCGCCAGGCCGGGGGCGGCGGCGCGCTGGCGCCGGCGGCGGCGGCGGCGGCGGCGGGGGCCGGGGCGGGGACCAGCGCGCCCGCGGGCGCCGAGTCCAACGCCATGATCCGCGACGTCATACATCGCTCGTCCCACCGACCGCGCCCCCCGACGGCGAAACGGCCCCCCCGGCGCCGGTGACCCTCCGCCCGAGGCGGGGGTCCACCCAGTACATGCCCGCTCACACCCCGTTCGCCGAGCGCCGGAGGAGGCCACCGACCAACCCCACAACCACAACCACCGGGCGCCCGCCGACCACACGCGCGAACGCGGCCTCGCGGCGACCTCGACCGACCAGCGCTTCGCCCAGCACCTTCCGCCATTTCACCAGGCGCAACGTCCACCACTCCCGCGACACCCACAACGCGTTCTTCGAACGCATATCGCCGATTCGCGACCTCACCTTGAGAGACGCACGAAGATTGGGAACGCCGCGTACCACCACGACCCACACCACGAACACGCCACACACCACCACCACGACTCTCCGCCGACAAGACTACATCCACGCACGACGACGACAACGCCGCCCCTCCACCTGCAGACGGACCCGACTCACGGCGCCCGCAACGGGGCCCGCGGCCCAACGTTGCTGGTCGGCAGCACGCCGTTCACCCATCTTGGTGGTCCCGAGGCAGCCCGACGGAGCAACGCGCCGCCACGGACCCCATTCGCCGGCGGCCACCGAGGTGCGCCATGGCGCGGTCGTCGCGCCCACACGCGTTCGCCACGCCTCGCAGCCGCCGCCGGCCCCGCCGCCCGCGGCCGACGCGGGCGTCCACCGCGCGCGGCCGTCGTCCCCGGGCACGGAGTGGTGCGGCGAAACGACCGTAGGGGGTCGCCGTGGGCGTGGGCGAGGGCGTGAAAGCGCGCGGCCCGCCGCGGGCGGGCGGCGCGGGGCCCGCGGGGGGGCGGCGCGGGGGCGGCACGCGACGGACGCGCGCTGGTGGCGGCGGCG